>OX375873.1:66697890-66922890 GCA_947359465.1 Metellina segmentata | reverse complement strand
CTCGATTAGTCATTTTTTGTCACCTTTTTGGTTCAATTAGTCACTTTTGTCACCTTTTTACACCTTGAAACCTGTTAGGAGCCCTGATATTATGTGGGCTGCAAAATTGTTTGCTAATGATTCATACTCTTTTCATATTATTTCAATTAGTGATATATTTTGTGGTCACAAAATAATCTTTATGCTTACTTTCTTACCTTAATTTTATTTGTTTTAGTTATGTCCATTGAACATATTGCCACTTTACACAATGTTAACTGGTTAGAAATAATAGTTTTTAGTGGTACTTTTTGAATCCTCTTAAACTCAGTAATTTGGAGTAAGGCGCTAGACAAATTTTTATAAGCATTAACTTTAAAACAAAGTTGTATGTATGCTTATTTGTAGAATGTTTTAATAGAACACAGGTACTTACAAATCACTGTTGATATGGAGATTTATTTTCCTCTTTTCTAGTTCACTTGATCTGTTAGATAAGCTCGTTCACTGATGCAATGCAGTCTTTTTGTTCATGACTAATAAATAAATTATGCTTTAAACATCCTCAATCTCGATTGTGTTTAAGACTGAGGATGTTCCAACTACTTGTTAAAAATGGGACAATTATTTGATTCCTCAACTCACTACTCTAGTTTTTGATTTATTCATTCTATTGTTAAAAGTTTTCAAAATAAATGGTTTGGCAAGATGAACCTTTTTCTAATTTTGATTTTGAAAAATTAGTTTGACTCTAATATACAGGTTGATATTGATATATAATACTGTATAGGTTTTTTATGTAATAATATGTATGTTTATGAATCTCTCTCTCTCTTTACTTTTGCTCTGCATTATTGTAGGTGATCAAAACTCTTTAGTTGAAGATAAAACTGCTGCATGGAAAACTCTTTTCCACGTACATTCCACAAAAATGTCCACATTTTTACAAAGAAGTAGTAATGTGAGTATTTAATAATGCACATACATTTTAATTTACGGGTTTTTTTAATAGCTCAATACAGCTCAATTTTGAGAATTTGATTTTAAAGTTGGATGATAATTCAAGATTTAAAATATAATGAACCTTACGTAGCTAAGAGAAATTAACTTTTTGTCTGTTATTTGGGTTCTTGAAAATGGAATGTGATTTCGTAAATGTGATAGACAGAAATTTTTCAAAAAGTGGATTATGCCTTCAAGTAGCACCTATGTGTACATAAATGGTCAATGTGCAAAAGTTTTAGAAGTCATTTAAGTGGATTTGCAAGTTGACAAACGTTATGAGACAATTCACTAAAAAAATTACCTCATTAATTTTTAGAAAAATATTTTTTAATTTTGAGTTGCATATTTTTTACTATATCTATAGGCATACCGACTTTCAACAAGTAAAATACAAGCATTTGTTCATGAAAAGGAATTAGTTGAAGTATAATTCAGGAAAATAATAGTCATAAACACCAGGTAGTAATTAAAATTATTAAAATATTTTTACATAAACTGCTTATAAGCACAGACTATTTTCAAACGATATCTGAAACCTATCAAATAGATACAAGGTGATCTGTAATTCAGTGGCATGGAAGGAGGTTTAAACACCATGAAATTAAAATAGAAGTACAATATTTTCCTTCAGCAATCAAACTTAAATTTCAAATAAAAGAAATTAAAAGAACAAACATCCCTTTGCAGCTTGAGACAAACATCCAGACAGCAAAGCAAACATCCCTTTGCCACTGGCTTTGAAAGCAACATATACATATGGTTGGTTTCTCTGTAGGTTAAAGACCTACTAGGTTAACAATAACTGTATCTAAATAGAACAATAAGTTGTAAGATGGGAAATGTTCTCGCTTAGGTACCTTTATTGTTTGCATCTAGTTAAGATGGAGTAACCTTAATTTTTTTATTCTATAAATATATTTCTATAATATAAAATTCTTTTATATTTGCATAAACGTAGTACATTTATGTATTACAATTTATTTTTATCTGTTTTTACTTATTTATATCTTAAAGAATTCAAAAAGTTTAATCACACGGAAATAATAAAACATAGATTTCTTATTTCTCATATCACTTAAGATGGTTATCTATGTTATTCTTCAAGCTTTTGTTTAATTATTCTATTTTTCTAGTGGCTTCAAGGTGTTTTTAGAATCTTTGAAATTCATCATTCTCTTTCTAGCTAGGATTGCAAAAATATCTGCTTATATTCCCCATCTATCTTAATACTAATAGAATCTACTAATTTGTTTTTCAAGCAAATTTTCCACAAAGCTAAATTAATCTAATACCAATAAATCAGTTGACGATTGTAATATTTTTTCACTGTCTGGATTTGAGAGATAAATACATTTTTACTGTCTGTAACTGATCAAATGCTTTCAATTAATGTAACCAACTTTAAAATATATTATTTAAAATTGCCGTTAGTTGCATATAAATTATAATTTAAAAAAAGTATAGTTGTAAAAAAAAAAAAATAGAATTACTCTTTATTCTTGCATTATTCATAGATAAAAGTAACCAATACAATTCGGTAGGGAATAATGTCTTCTATAAATTCATTTGCATAAAATTTTTTTAGGGCCTAATGATCTTTAAACTAAAACACAATTTTAAACTTCATTTAATTTCATTTCAACTTGGAGGCAGCACTCTCCTCCACACCATCCGAGGAACGGACATAACAGATTAGTCATTGATTAGGCTAGAAAAGAACCTCTTGTAGAAAAATGGAGAGGCGTGATGTCCCAATGGCAAATGGGAGAATCAGTTTCTCTAAGTCACTTGTCATGCCAAGCCTGATCCATGACTTCTGAACCTCCGCCCTGGCCCAAGTTTCGTTAAAAAATGAAATGGGTTTCGAACTTAATTAATTCATTTGTTCTTGGAGATCAGTGATCACTATTTTAAACATATTTTTATATTTTAGTGCTAGTGACTATCTTT
This sequence comes from Metellina segmentata, assembly GCA_947359465.1. Lineage (NCBI taxonomy): Eukaryota > Metazoa > Arthropoda > Arachnida > Araneae > Tetragnathidae > Metellina > Metellina segmentata. The sequence continues at coordinate 66,919,956 of OX375873.1, read as the reverse complement.
AGCGTAATTGAAGAACTGTGTTCAATTTGAATTAAGTTGTCCTACACGGAAATCAAATTACACAAAATGTAGTTAATTACTGGTTTATTTGTTGAAAAATATACAAACTTCTCTAAAACAACTCACCTTACGTAATCTTCATGTTCAAATTTACATAGCTTTCTTACGACATTTCTTAATGGAAAACTCGTTAATAATGTCCTTATATGAAAGTGTTTTTGTTGTACTTGCCTCAATACAAAGTAATGAAAGGGAGTTTAACAGTATTTCAGAAATACAACTTCGAAGATAGTTCTTAACTCTTCTAAGGCAGGAAAAACAGCGTTCTCCCGCGCAATTTTGTAGTAGGTATGCACAAACTTATCCTTACAGCAATGTCCAAATTGGGGTAAACATCTTGTATGGAATTACACCTCAGAAATTTCGAAATTCCTTCCAAGGATTTATCAGATGAATGACAATTACTCACAGCACAGTGATTTTTAAAGTGGATGCACTCGAAATCCGAATCCAAATCATTTTGTAGACGTGGTAAAGGTTGGTGGCCTTTTTCCTCAGTTCCTCTTCCATATCTGTATTGTTATCACACAACTGAGTTAAGAAGTAGAATCGGTCTTGAAACTCGTCATAGGCCATTTTCTTTTCTTGAATTCACAAGCAAAAGAGTCTGTAATTGGTAAAAACGTGTTTATTTTAAGGTCATCCCTGCCAGAAAAGTTAACTTCTTCACTTCGGTCTTCGTCAGGCCAAACTTTTCTTTTTGTCTGTCTTTTATTGTCGTTTTCATAAGATGTTTTGGTTATATCCATGGCCAATTCATCAAAGTAATCAAAGTTGTTTCTCTGTTCCGTAAAATATTCTTCAAGAGAGCCATACAAATCTGTGACCAACAGTGTGTTTCTTTGTCTAGTTGTAAAGTTAGCATACCGTCAACACGGTTACGAGAAATTCCTCTTGCTTTTAGAGTAATAATAGCAGATTTGTGTATTGGGGAATTTTCATGGTGACATGCACGACTTTCTCCATTTTTCCAGTCATTGAAACCATCTTTGTCGTCAAGTTATGATCATTCTTTAGTGTTAAACACTAAACAAGGACCACAAAAAACTGATCCCTTACTTTTAGAGAAAATCATCCATTTCCTTTCATGAACTTCTTCATTTTTTAATATCTGTTCAAAGAGAGATTTAGTCAAATATCTCTTTTGATCTTTGTACGCTCTTAAGATGTTAATGAAATCTAATCCTATGTTTTGGTTAAAGCCATTTTTTGCTATTAGATCTCTAGTAGCATCATTTAAGATCCACAAAGCTGGATCCTTATTTAAAGAGTTTGCTAATGTTGGCTCTTTATTTTCTGTTAAAGATTGACTTTTAACATCAAATCTATCAGGTACAATCTCATTGTGAGAACTTACTTGTATTTCAGTAGGTTCTGATAACAACATTACTCGTTCCAGAGAAAGCATTGTCGTCCCCAACAGAACCATCACAAACAGCACGAGCACTTTCAGGTTCCCCTTTATCTTCTTTATCGTTCTTTTCTTCCACTGGCAAACTATTAGTTTTAAAAAACAAATCTAGTTTTTTTTTTGTTTGTTCCAGAACACGTTATTGTTTTTGAAGTTTCAGTTTTCTTTGTTTTTGTATTCAGCGCCACTGTGTCTCTTCCTACCGTCACTCATAGTAGCTAGTAGGGAGTAGCCTACTTGTTAAAAACTGTACGTTAGGTATTGGAATCTCTAAACTATAAGGCAAAATCGTAAAAACAAGAACACGCCTGGCTCAACACAATCATCAAAGATCCCGCTGTGCACGCCAATAGACATGAATGACAGTGTCAGACTCAGACAGATTAGACTGACACTACACTACTGACAGCAGTGCCACTGGGCCTTCCACCAACAGTGTAGCCAGATCGGCTACAGTGTTGTCAGATGGAATCGCTGCGCTTGTGCCAGTGTTGGCAAACCAAATTAGATTGCACTACAAGAAAGTTATAATACAAGATTACGTGCTGTGAATCTGTATTATGTTGTAGTTTTAGAAAGTAGGCTATGTAGAAGGACTGAAACATATTTTTAAGTCACATGTATTCTTAAATTCGTACGGAAAATATTATTAACGTCTGAAATACTTCATATTAACTTTTGAATAAATTGCCAAACTGCCGCCCCTGAAAAATTTGCCGCTCTAGACTGCAGCCTACTTAGCCTATTTAGAAATACGGCCCTGCGTGGAGGTACTTTTGGTAGATACCGATAGTCCAGTTTGGTAGGGCAACCAGCCTTCATTCATAGAGTCCACTTTCAGAATACCAGATAGCTCCGGTTTCGCCATTTGTAAACTTACAGATTGTCTGCCGTTACTTAGGTTGAGATACGGTTGCCCTCAGACCATAGAGCTTACCCCCAATCCTTTTGTACGAATCACGGAACTCTTATATACTGTGGGTTTACCATCGTCCTATCACATCACTTCGGACAGGCTAGTTTGGACTTTAGGCTCTCCTATTCCTTTAATCCTTATGACCTACTAGTACCTCTACTGATGTAGGAAGAGTTCACACTCATTGTGGTCACAGTAGAGTGTGCTTTGCCTAGTGGCAATTTTTGTTCATAAATCGTACATAAGTAATAGATCATTTCAAGCGTATCTTACCTTTTGCTTATCTGTGTTGACGCTGAAAGAGGTGCCCTTAAGTTGGATTTTGAGGCTTCACAGAGTCTCAATCACATATTTGCCCCAGCCAATGAGAACTTGGTTACATTCTGGTTGTTGTAAATATTCATAGGGGTGATGCCTAAGGAAATACAATCCATTCCTGAGGTGGCCAACAAATCTGCATTCAAGGATATAGTGGAGTGCATCTCCCCCTTCCCCACATTTGCAGAGGTTTGTCTGCCGGCTTTGAGTACAGTGTAAGTACTCAGGGAACCGATCATGGCTTGTGAGCAGCTGGAAAACAAGTGGTTGGTACACGTGTATTCTGAGATTTGGGTTCGGGAGGAACTTAAACACAACTCTCAGAAGCATCAACTTCATAAACACAATTTTCAAGTATAACATATAATTTTGAATCTATCAAAATTTAACTTCTAATATCATGTTTCATGTATTTTTATCCAGTCCTTTCTGAATGATTATGAATAGAGGAAATTTGAAGCTCCTACTATGGATATAGTTTTATAGATCATATATATTCATATCTTTCGTATTACTCTTTTTATCATGTGAACATTTTTTATTATGTTACTGTTAAAGAACATAAACAGAATCTATAAAATATTATATTTTTTAAAGTTCATTTTAGTTTGAAATGTAAATGAAAAAAAAAAATTATCTTTGAAAACTGTATGAGTTGGAACCTTTATGCATTTTGATGAAAATCGATTCTGAGAAACTTTTTATTAAATCATGCAAAGCTCAGCTCTCCACCTGAGAGTTTTTTCACTTATGAATTTACTTCCAACTACACTCTATAACAAAAAAAATCGACGCACCAAGAAGGAATCATCCGATTGCTTTGAAATTTCGTATGCAAAAATGTTTTGACCAAATATGCAAATGTTTAAAATTTGGTATCCAATGAATGAATAGTGCGATCTCCAGCGCATCGGAACTGCGCATCCAGCAGATGTATATAAGGAGTTGTTCTTGAACTGTTGTTAAAAATTTCTGCTGCATTGCGATTTAGGATACCTTTCAACGACTAAAAAAATGCCTCGCCGCAGGATTCGAGCTCATTACGAGCAACTTTCAGAGTTTGAAAGAGGTCGTATCATTGGATTGAAAGAGGCAGGTTGGGCAAATCGGAGAATCGCTCGTTATGTAAGTCGAAGCGATGCGGCGATTAGAAGATGCTGGCAAGAGTGGGTGAACAACAGCGTCATGATGGTAGCGGTCGACGTAGGGCCAAAACAGATCGCGAGGACAGAGTGATTGTCAGATCAGCTGTCACAGCGCCTGATTCATCGCTATCAACCATCAGTCGTGCGACCCACACACGAGTGTCCACCATGACCATTCACAGACGGCTGAGAGAGCGAAATCTACGCTTGTACCGACCGTTACGCCACCTGCCACTCACGCCTGCACACTGTCGAGCCAGATTACAGTGGTGCTTGGCTCGATCAGGCAGGAATGATGCTGACTGGGGACGTATAGTCTTTAGCGACGAATCCCGCTTCCAACTGTGTACTGACGATCATCGAAGACGTGTCTGGAGACGCCCAGGGCAGCGTGCCGATCCTGCTTTCACTATTGCACGCCACACGGGCCCTCAACAAGGAGTTATGGTCTGGGGTGCCATTTCCCTTGATAGCCGGACCCCTTTGGTCGTCATTAGAAGTACACTTACTGCTCAGCGGTACGTTGACGACATTCTGAGACCTGTTTCGCTACCGTTCCTTTCGCAGTACCCTGGGCTTATTTTTCAGCAAGACAATGCCAGACCACTTACGGCACGTGTTGCTATGAACTGTCTTCAAGCTTGTCAAACACTTCCTTGGCCAGCCAGATCACCAGATCTCTCTCCCATCGAGCATGTCTGGGATATGATGGGAAGGCGACTGCATCCGGTAGGGAATGTTGATGACGTAGTCCGACAATTGGAGCAAATTTGGCCAGAAATACCACAGGAGACCATCCGGGAGCTTTATCGGTCTATTCCACGCCGTATGGCAGTTTGCATCCAGGCTAGAGGCGGTCAACACCTTATTGAGCTCGTTACTGTAACTCTGAAATAAATCATTCAATTGTTCTGAAATTTTAATCATTTTCTATTCTGTACATAATTTTTCTATCCACCAATTTTTGCCTTCATCGGACAACTCCTTCTTGGTGCGTCAATTTTTTTGTTATAGAGTGTATTTGTACTCCAATTTTGACAAAAGAGTTCTTGAATTGATTTCCATCAAAATATATAATTTTTGCATCCATAATTTTTTTAAATATTAGTTTTAAAAAAAATCAACACTTAAAACTGAAAAAAAAAGTACATTGCATAGATTTTGTATTGGTTTTGAAATTTTCTGCATTATAGGATGATTATTTTGGAAGATATGAATAACAGTTTGGGAAAATAATTTTACATTATTTGATCCAAATTTTCCATATTCAAAATACAGAAATGTTTGAACCAAATGACTTGAAATTGGTATCTGATGTTAAAATTTGATATTAATTTAAAATGTAACATAAAAATTGAATATTGTCGTTGCAAAATTCAATTTGTGTGCAATTTGACGAGATCGGAATTTTTTTTAATGTAAATAAATACATGAAACATGCCATTCCCAATTAAATTGTATCGTTGAATTTTCTGAACTATTTAAACAAGATAAAGATATTTTTTCCACATCTGTAACTTAACTTTTATTCATAATTTAAGTATACATACAGTATCAACTGAAAAACTCTATGTTCTGATAAATTTTGTGTTACAATTCGCATATTTAGTATTATTTTTATTTATATTAAATTTTCTTTCAGGTTATATTAACTCTACTTGAAGAAGAATCCACATCCTTTCATACAGAATCTAATATGAGAAGATCAGAGTTTATGTACAGTGATGGTTATTATATAATTTCACCCTTAAATTTTTTATCAGGTTTGTTTATCTTTTTTTTTCAAAATTTAGTAGTTTTTTCTTTCTAAAATCTATTAACGTTAAGGAGAGATAAAAAAAGGCAAAAAAAAGTTGCTGGCGTTTCATAATTAAAATTTATGTGATCTGATCCATGGTATATCATTTAAATACAAACTGTTTGTTCACAAAGCTAAAAAGTTGTTACGAGCATATTGTTTTCTCTCCTTTCATAATAACGTTTTTCTTCCATGCATATAAAAACTCTGCTTTGGTGACTTCATTGGTATCTTTTTTATACTTTTTGTGCGTATTATTCATTACACATAGGATTTTCTTCTGTAAAGTTAAATACAGAATGCATGAGTGTTTTGGTAACCCCTTTCATGACCTTTGACCAAACTAAGCATGTTGCTCAAATGCAATTGCATCATGTTGCTAATATCAAAAGTGAATTGGACATTTTTACCTGGGACATTTTCATATTACTTTTGAAGGACTAGTAGTTTTCCCCTAGAGTCGGCTAACAAAAATTTGCAAAATGCTGCTGCTGTAGATGATTATTTTGCATCTTTAGATTAAATGTTTTGGGTATTCAACATTTCAATTAACATTTTGAAGATCCCAAAGTATAAAATGTTATCACTCTTTTTATTTTTTTGCGAGACTCCTAGAATTTAAACTTTATCTGAAAATATTTTGTTAGATGCAAGAGAAGAGAGTTTCTATTCAGTTAAATTCTAAGAGATTTATGATACATAGAATTAGTTGATTTCAACTGAAATTTTTCTTTTAATCGAATTTTGCATTTTTGAAACTAGGTATACCAGTTGTAAATATGTATTGCTGCTCTGATTCCAGTCCTTACATAATCACCATTCATGGTGGTATGGTACAGGTAAGTCTTTTCATATTATTTTTTCTATATTACTTAAGAAACTTTTTACACATAGGAGTCTTTTCTTTTCAGTTGCCATCTCCAAATGATATTGTTGATGATAAAGGAGTTATATGTGTTTGGAATATTTTAGAGAGCACAAAGCCTGAACAGAAAGTATCAAGAGTTTATATTAATATATTAAATCATTCTGTAAGATTTAAAGACTCATATAAAATGAAATAATTTTATTATAGCATTTTGACTTCAAACAGTCAACCTACTTGTGGAACATTTGGTCCTGGAGGTTCTGACATTGTTATTGGAGGAATGGTAAATATTTATTACATATGCTTAATGGTGCTATTGTAAATATAATTTTAAAAATTAATTTTTTATTTCTTAGAACTGATTAAGAACAGGTGATTCAGAATTCAAGTTATGATGAATGATAGGTATATTAAGTATATATACTAGCAGAATTACCTGGCATTGTGTGGGTTGAATTGGTTAAATGTTGATTGAAAGTGATCCAAATAATCACTTTTCTCTATCGTAAAAAAATACACATTTCTCTTTCGTAGAAAATGCAAATTTAGAAAAAATAAGTGAGCAATAAATAATTTTTAAAACTCCATTAGACATCTTTTGTAGCTTGTACAATTTATTTTAATTAAATACGTATGCTTGCTTTATTGGGTAATGTATTCCCAATAAAGCAAGCAATTCCTTCAAAAATTTACATTTGTGTGATCTTGAACTTATAATGTCAATAAATAACAAAATATATAATTATGAAACCTAATACTTTGCTGTTGCTCATTACTATATGTGACCCCTTCAAAAACTGATTTTCATTTAAATTGGTGATATGTTAGCCTTAGCCGATTTGTCTATTTTGCATGGAATGACCCCAATATGTATTACCTTATACAATGATATAAAATAAATGTAATGTTAAATTAAGTTGTCATTAATAATATTGATAATATTTTCAGAATCAAAGGCCTGATTTATTTTATGATTTATTGTTTTTCTTAAACCAAGTGTTCAAAAGTTAAATTTCATAAATTGCACTGTAGAGTTTTTTTAGATAAAATTAAAAAATTTTACTATGAAGTATTGAGATGCAAAATAGTTGAAGTATTAAATAATTCTACTGACTTCTATTAAGTGGCTTTACTTGTAAACATTTTTTCTGAACTGAAATTAGGAATTGATTTTATGTACATGAATTTATTTCAATCCATAGTTATTAAGTATTAGTTATAAGCTAGATATTTAAATTTATATTTAATTTTTTATCTTATTCATTTACATTTTAGCTATTTTGTATTTTTTGTTTTTTTTATTTATTAATTCTTAGGTATATTCATGTTTTTTTAGGTAGATGGAGCTGTATTGCTTTGGGATTTGAGTGATTTAAATTCAAATAATTTGCAAATAGAATCAGATGGTCCTTTAAGTTTCAGATCATCTACATATAATACAGGTTTTTACTTATTTATTTAATTAGTATTTAATCCTATTTTCGGGACCGTTTTTAAGATTTGACAGTATTTTTGTAACATAATTTGAAGCATTCAGTTCCCTTTTGTTTTGCTATTTTGATATATGTTATTAATTAATTCATATATATCAATTTATTTTGTTGATCAATGTATAAAGTTTTGTTTTTTTCTTGCAGAAACATTTCAACAAATTTTTAAAATTGTATTACCATTATAAAGATTGGATATGAATTTTCTGTTTCATTAAAAGAAATTGTATAAAGTTTTAATTCATTTTGCCATAAACTAGAATAAGACACCATTTTGAAAGTGTTACACCCTACAATTTAATATTTATATTATTTATACACATTTATATTTGACTTGCAGTACCCACATGTCGTTGCCCATGACTAAGTGATGCTTTTAAAAAGTCAATCTCACTGATTCTGACAAAATAGTAATAAACAGAAAATTACTTGATAAAAATTAAATATCGCTATACTTTCAAAAAGTGGCTTTGCCTGTGACAGCACTCTTGTCTTATCCTTACTGATGCTGAAAACGTTAAAAAGAAAAAACAATAGTTATAAGTATGAGTCCCGCACCTCCACACAACATAACATGGGCATGTCGCCTAACTCCTTCCACCTCACTAATCCTTGATTGAATATGTCTTCACCTGCAGCTTGTCCAGTCATGATGGTGGCTTGAATAATATTCAGCATCAGTTTCTATAGACAGTTTTGTTCCATAGCAAAGTGAAGTTGGCTCCAATGTGTTCAACAACTCTGTTGTGTAGTTTACATCCTCCTCTGTGTCACTGAAAAAACAATAATTTTAAGAATGTGCCCCCCCCCCTCTACCCGGCATGAAACAGGCATGTCGCCTAATTCCTTCTAATCGCTATACTTTCAAAAAGCTAAAGAAAGTTATGCTTTTGAAGTCTTAATGGTAAACCTCACTAATTCCAACAAACAACAATGTAAATCAAAACCAAATTAAACAATTTATATTATGCTTTTAAAAGTTTGCTAAACCTAGTCTTAACACTAAACCTCACTAATTTCGACAAACAACGTAAATCAAAACCAAATTAAACAGTAATGAGTCATGCTTTTAAAAAAAGCAAGAAATGATACAACCTAAAGCGATTGCATGGAATTATTCAAACAGAATGTCAATTCTTTCAATTTACAATCTGTTAAGAAAATGAAAGGAAAAAAACCCAATGAAATCAAAGAAAAATACCATGTGGGTAAAAATAAGAAAATTGAGCTATGAATACCATTTGACCAGTGGCATCATTCATGCACATTGGCAGAGTCGAAACTTAGCATGCCTCAAAAGAAGAACCACATGGGGAAAAAAGCTAATAAATTAATTTTAAAATGTTCTATATTAAATTTTAAAATTCAGGCTTCAAGGTCTATTCAGTCACTTTTAGGATTACCTGTGTGCCAAATTTCATGACTAAGTGCTATGGATTTTACTCTTATTGATGTGAGCTATTATTTTTTACTAGCTGTTGTACTTGGCCCTGAAAATCATAATAGCTGTATTGTTGGAATCCAGTCTATTTACAAGTAATTATTTTATTACTTTTAATAAAAAAAATTATCTCAATTGAACTGATGGTACTTAGAAAAATGCTTTGCTATTCTTCTTCAGTCTTTCGAAGTAATTTATGCAAATAAGACAGAACATTCTGTTTTTTTCCCTAAATTTACTCAAAGCATATTGAAAGATATCAGTATTTTGGATGCAGTATTAAAAGTTTCTTAGTTTAGAACCATACTGATCAGTATTTTGATTGCTTGGAACTGGATACAAAAAGGATCGAACGCACTGTTTTGGCAATATCAGTTTATCTATTTTAAATGTATAGTGCATTCAAGCCATACAGATCATTTTACTAACTGCTGAAGGATTTAAATTACTAATTTAATTGTAATTTTCTAGTTTCAGCTCTTAAAAAAAATATTTTATGCATTTTAAAAATAGTACTTTGCTGTACATAAAAAATAATCATTTATAAGAGCTAAATCCAGAAGTTAAATCTAATGTTTAGTACATTATCATTTATTTCTCTAGACACTATTAGATAAGTCATATCACTTAAATCTTTCAGGATCAAAATACTTCTCAAAGTATTGTCCATCTTTTCACTGCTAATCATTTTATTATAAAGTCACTTTTGATGCATGATGATTTAGATATCTTGAGCAGAGCTTGCACAATTTCTTCAATACTTGATGCATTTATTTACTTGCAGATCTGCAAAATCTGACTGGAGATCGTCTGGTTCGGAAAGGACAGGTTGGATTTTATTGCCTTTTTTTTCAGCAATTATTTTTTGCTCTAAGTAAATAATTTTGGTGTATTTCCTAAGATACACAAATTGTTTAGATTATAGGAAATATTCTAATTAAACTAAATGAAACTATGAAATATGTTTGGAAACATTTAACTGTTCTATAAAATGTGTATAGATTTCCAAAAACATTTTACTATTTTTTATAATGCAAAATTAATTTGAAGAAGTTAGCAGTAAAAAGTTTATTATTATAAGCAAAAAGAATATTTATTTTGTATTTTTGAGCGAGTTAAAAAATTTACAAATTGTCATGTCAGTCATAACTTAGGTTAAAGTTTTGGTTTATGGTATTACTGATGGTATGCATGTTGTTCAAAGATTTTTAGTTCTTGCTTTTCCAACATCATATTTTAATCAGTTCCTTTTATAGATAGCTTGAAAAGCTTCCATGTTTTGACATTAGAAGATATGGGAGTTATCAACATTTGGGTTGTTGTAGAAGTATTGAAACCAGATTTATCTGGGTTGGAAAGTGATTTTGGTTTAGCTCCTGGTGGAAAATTTAGACTTGTCAAAAGTGCATGTTTGCCCCTGCATAGTCTTACTACTCTGTAAGTGGTTTCTTCAATGTTACTCATTTTACCAAAAATGAAAAGCCTAATCTAAGATTTTTTAAAATTAGTTTTCTTCCATATAATAAGTATTGCTATGATGTGAATTAATAGCTACTCTAAAGGAAATCATAGATTATTGAGACACTAAGATATTATTTGCAAAATGCTATGAACAAAAATATGCAATTTTACCAAAATTTAAGAATATCTACCTGCTTGCAATCAATTACATAAACGATCTCATAGATTCTATATATATATTTATCTTATGTGGCACGCAAAAAAGACGTTATTTGTTACTGCGTTTTGGCAACATTGTGCGATTGTTTGTTTACTAGGAGCCTCGCGCCTCATTTGAATCTATAGCGTTATCGGATGAAATTTTATTGAAAAAAATGAATTTTAGACGAGCTGTTGCGGTTTGTAATAGAAATCTAAGATAGCGTAGGATCTTTTCAGGGCTATTTAAAAAACGGTCCTTTTCAAGGCTAACAATTATAGTACAACAAGACGCGTGCACTATAACTTTCGACAACAAACTCAGTCAAAAAGTGTATGGGTGGCTCGAGTACTGGGGAAATGTACACACAAACAACATGCTGGGTATTCAATTTCCAAAGCAGCGCTCACATTGCGAGTAAAAATTTGTTCAAAGTTTTCATTTAAATTCTGATTCCAGAGGTACTGTATATATCTTTTATGTAATACAACAAATTTAGATTTGAAAAATATTTTTTTGGACTATCATATTTTGTAATCAATCCCTTCTGCTAGGACACGTGTCTTCATTGATGCGAGCGAAGCGAGCATAGGTTCTCGCAGCGAACCAATGAGAATTACGAAGCAATCCTCCGGGGGTTGGCGAGCAGGGGGCGGGCCCCCTAGTACTTAATATTTCTTTCTTGACCAAGTTGGTATTTGCATTTGAACTCTATAGAAAGACTTCTCATTTTAAATATAAATGTAGTCTGTCTGCAAATATTATAAAAGCATTTCATGAGAAATTTATAGTTTTATTGAATATTTATTTAATGAAGTATATATTTTATGATCAGTGCTAAATATTGAAAGCTGTGTTAAGTAATACACATGATTCACATCTTTCTAAATAAAGGAGGTGGAAAATTAAAATATATGGAGGCTGGTCAGATATTTTAATGGACTGAAGTCAATTTTTTTACCTGAAATTTTTGTGTTTTAAATGTTTTATTTGATAGCCCTTTTTGTTAACTATCTTTCTACACCTTAATTTCCTTGATAATAATGCATTTTTTTACTATCGACAGGTATTTTGTCCCATTCTTGTTCCACAGTTTTCCAAAGTCCTTGAATGGTTTTCGGTTGACGTTTCAATAATTCTCTTTTTAAAAGTCCAAGGGTCAGGCATCTAGATATTTAATAGGAATATCAGTAAAATATTTAATACCAGTTTCTTGTTTCAATTAAAAAATTTTTTTATAGTGGATTTAAATGTGGCTGCTTGTTTTATCCTGATGCAGCTTTACTGATTGTTGTCACTGTGGGTAAAGATGTGATATTTATTTTTTAAATATTGGGGATAAAATATGGTCTTGATTGTATGTGGAGTTTATATTTACATCCCCCCCCCTCCCACTCTTTTTACTTTTAATTTTCCATTTTATGCAAAACTGGAAAGAAAGTTTCTTTAGATTCTTTGAACACCATGTGTGTTAAAAGATTTTATTCTCCTCTGTTATAATAAATTGTTCTTTTTTTATTTCAATCATTTAAATACACAGACACATGCCTCGTCTATTGTCACATCATTTTTCCTTTTTATCCAGCTAAATGCTTCTTATACAGAATTCTGCAGCAAGTTCAGCATTCTGCAATATGTGGTGGAGATAGAAAAGCAAAAAAATACAATGTTTCATTGTCTAAGATTCAAATTACTTTTAATTTTATTTTCAGTTGAAACTAAACATTTTAATGACTTTGCAATAATCCTTTGACTTGGCCGATTCTCTTCTAAAATTAAAGATATTACCTTACGAATATTCCCAGAAATTCTTTTTTTTTTTAAATACATATTTGGAAATATTTTTCCTCTTTTACATTTTTTTCTTTCTTATTAATAATATTACTTATACCTTTAGTTATTCAAAAACCACGACTTTTACAGCGTTTTTGAATAATTGACTAAGCATAATTATCTTCGTAAAGGGCAGAAACATAGCCTTCCATACAATGCTAGTTTAAAAGCGCCATTTTAAAAGTAAACAAAACTGAATTTGCAGACGAAATGTTGTATTTGAACTATTTAACCGATGCAAAAGTAAAATTCTTCCAGGAAGGATAGAATTTAAAAAAATCGTTCAAAAAATGTCAGAACAGCCTTTGTATACCAACGTTTCTCAAATAGCAATATTCCTATCATCCACACCTAATTCCCTGTGCTTTGGGGTTTGCTATGTAGTTGTTAAGAAAATATACCTTATTCTGGAGAAGTTAATGTACCCTTAGACTCAATATCTAGATTCATCTTCATATGCAAAATCATAAAATTTTCTTAATTTTTTAAGTTGAAAACCAAAAGTTACAATTTGCTATTATTGTTTACTTATTTCATTTGTAGAAATGAATTTATTCTATACACTTATTTAAATAATCAATTTGTTTTCAGGCAGCTAGAACAAAAAACCGGTATCAGGACGTTTGATTTTCGATTAGTGCCCAATGATTCCAGTAGAATGCTTGTTACTACAGATGCAGTGAGTAAATTTTTAATCATTATTACACCTTGTAGATAGATTGATGAGACATAAATTTAACTTTCTATAAATACGAAATTTGTTTAGCTAATTAAATATACTTCAACTGTTTTTCTTAAAAATTACTTTTTCTAACATGTTTGATATTTTATTTCAAGAAAATAATAGTAAGAGTTTAGGAACTTTGACTAGAAGAAATTTTTATATGCATGCTTAAATGTGTTGATGATCGATTTCACTTGTAGCTGGAAACAATTGCATCAATTTAAAATAGTCTTACATCATTAATAATCAGCTAGAGGCAATTTAAAATGCCCCGTGTCTTAATTCCTATATTTGATTTAAAAAAAAGTAAATTTTTATGCTTGTCTTTAGAATCACAATTCTATGTTCCTCGTAGTAGTGATACATGTTGAAGATTATACTATTTTGGTTACCAATCTCAGAGGCACTTTAAAATTTCCAAATTTAACGCACTAATGCTTTGAAAACTTTAAATTAATTTAAAACACATCTAATACTTTTCTAATTTGCTTCAAATTTTTTATAAAAGACATCTATTCCAGATAATATAAAATACACATACACGCTATAACAAAAGAAACGACGCACCAAGAAGGAGTTGTCCAATTGCAATACAAATTGGGGAATGATGAAAAACATACATAGAAAAACAAAGGATTAAAATTTAAGAGCAATTAAATGATTTATTTCAGAGTTTGATCATTACAAAGAGAGGAAGTCAATAAGGTGTTGATACACACACCTCTGGCCTGGATGCAAGCTGTTACCCGGAGTGGCATAGTCTGAAAAAGTTCCTGGATGGTGTCCTGCGGAATTTCTTGCCAAAAGGTCTTCAACTGTTGGGCTAAATAGTCATCATTCCAGGATGGTTGCAATTGCCTTCCCATAACGTCCCAAATGTGCTCTATGAGAGAGTGATCAGGAGACCTAGCTGGTCAAGGAAGTGTTGGGAAAGCTGGAAGACAATTCATAGCAACATGTACCATGTGCAGCCAGGCATTATCTTGTTGAAAAGTAAGTATGGGGTGTCGCAAAAGGGAAGGTAACACAACCGGTCGTAGAATGTTGTCTACATACCACTGTGTAGGAAGTGTGCCAGAAGGCCTACCAAAGGGGGCCAACTATCAAAGTAGATGGCAACCCAGACCATAACGCTTTGTTGTGGGTATGTGTGGTATGGGATAGTAAGGGCAGGATCCCCATGCTGCCCTGGACGTCTCCAGACAATCTGCGGTTATTGTCAGGACACGGTAGGAAACGGGACTCGTCACTAAAGACTATACGTCCCCAGTCAGTGCCATTCCCAGTTATTGAGCCCGTCACCACTATTGGACAACTCCTTAGTGCATCGATTTTTTTTGTTATAGAGTATACATTGAGAGAATATAAATGTTAACTTTAAAGACTGGTAGAATATATTTTGCAAGAAGCTATTTGTATAGTCTTCAGCTAAGAGGTTAAAAATTTGCCTTATATATAAGGTTAGTGTATGTATTCTACTTTGATTTCTGCTTGGCAATGAAAAAAACCCAATTTTTTTAAGATCTTCCTTTTCTTTACTAGAAAATGTTTTCATGTTTAAGAGGAAAGCTTTATTTAACATTTTGAGTTATAAACATTTCAGAACTAGCCACAGCGTGGCTAGCCCGGCGTTTCCCGTGCCCGTGGTGTAAGGTATTAAGCTGGTGTAAAATTTTCCGCAGATTTCAAATCCGTTGAAGATATATTCAATTAAAAAATTATTTATTTAAAGAAAATCATATTTTTAGGTATCAATCTAAACTGAAATTTTCCGCAAATTTCAAATCCGTTGAAATTTTTACTCTATCTTTAACGGTCTAGGAGATAGAAAAAAGAACTCTGACTTCAGTTAAAAGATTTATCGTCTGGCTGGGAAATCAATCGCGCAAAATCAAAACGAAAATGAAAAAAAAATAATAATAATAATAACAATTTTCTTTGCGTTATGCGGATTAAAAAAACTTGGCATGGTTCCAAACCCTGACTACAAGTTCGCATTAGTAGAAAAAGTTATCCGCGTTTGAAAAACCTATGGAGAATAAAACTATTAAATTCATTTTAAAATCTTCATGATTGAATTATAAAATTCGCCGCGACCCAAAAATTGCAAATAATTAGGACTACCTGTGTGCCAAATCTCATTGCTGTAAATGCCACAGAATCGTCAGGATTTTGCGGCCCCAAACAGACCAACAAACACTTCCTTTAATAATATTAGAGATGTATAAAAACTGTTGAAAATTCATACGAAACATGCTTGCAAATACTATATAAAAAAACTTTTTCAAAATTATATGCTTTGAAATGTCAAAAATCATACACAGAAATGATTTTATTTATTTTTCCATTTATTTCAAGCAGTCTCATTCACCACTTTTTAGTGTGCTTGCTCTACAAAAAAAAAATTGACCACCATCAAAATTTAAGTACAGTAAAAACTTTATAGTATTCACTTTTACTTGGTCCTTTCCCTTGAAAAATGAAGATTTTTAAATGTATTTAAAGTATAACATATAAAGGACAATAGACAATTCCAGAATTGTCAGGTTAGTTATGTCCAAAATATTCAACAACTTATAATAAACTCATTTTTTTTATTTAGCACTAAAGTAAAAGAAAGTGGTTAAGTAAGTGAAAATTACACAACCCCTCTCTGTAGAAATTTATATTTTGGTGGCTGAGTTAACATTTTCACTGAAGAAATTCAGTATTTAATCCAGCCAGAATTAAGTGCAACACGAGGTAAAAAACCAAGTGTTAACCTTTTACCATTATCATTTTATGAATATTCAATAGCTGAATTCTTATATTGTATGGGCATTTAACTCTCAACAGTTGGATAGTGATAGTATGAATCTAAATTTTGTTTGTGATTCCTTTAAAGTAGTTTTCAAATGTTTTGCACAGTTGTTATTTTTTTTATTTGAATAAGTCTGAATCCGAAACTTAACTCAGAAATTCCAAAGAGAAATTTGTTTTCAGAAATTTCCATAGGATTAACGATGAGCATTAATAAAATTTCAACCGAGTATATTATCCTATACTTAAAACCAATTCAGTGTCTTAATAAATATTTCCAGATTCAAAATATTTTATTTTTTGCGAAAAGTATTTGAATATGTTTAAAGAATCTCTCTATATTAAAAAAAAGTTACCGCCGCCGCCGAAGAATTGAAATTTTTGTTGTTTAGCTCCATTCTTAGACGGTTTCCCGAGAAAGTACTGATCGGAAAAATATGAAATTAACATGCTTTGTTCTTCATCGTATTCCCTGGATAATTATTAAGATTTTTTTCCGATGCGGCTATTAGTTTAGGTTTTATTAAGTGTTAAAGTTGAAGAAGTGAAATTTCTTCCGCGAGTGAGCAAAACACATTCAAAATTTCAGTCTTCAGTCGTGAGTTTTTTTTTAAGAGTACCTCTCAACGTAAATTTTTGCAGCTCGTCGAGTTTTTTTGGAAATTTAAATTTGGTTCTTGATAATATTTTTTTGAAATTCAGGAAAAATCGGGACATTTTTGTTACTTTTTTTTTAAACTGCCATATCTATATCTCATTACTATTAGTTTTTAATTTTTAAAATATAGCAGTATACCTCAGAATATACTCTTTCTTACCGTACTATTATTTTTGAAATCGGTTAATAATTAAATTGGATGCGATCAAAAGTTCGTCATACAAAATTCGGAATCTTTGGATATTTTCGCTACTTATTGTTAAAACCGTTTTGTCTACGGCAAAAGCCATTATTTTTTAAATTTGAAAACATCACTGAATACATTACATTACACTCTTTCTTATGGTACAGTTATTTTTCAAATTGGTTAATAAATAAAATCGATGCAATTAAAAGTTGGTCATACAATTTTCGGAACTTTCAGATCGTAACTTCCGATACAAAACTAAAATGGTCATATCTGTATAGTATTACTGTTAGTTTTTAATTTTAAAAATATTGCAGTATACCTCAGAATATACTCTTTCTTACGGTACAATTATTTTTAAAATTGGTTCATAAATAAATTCGATGCAATCAAAAGTTGGTGACACAAATTTCGTATTTTTCAGTTCGCATAGCTGCTTCCGAAAGCAGTAGTGGGTTACACTTTTGACTATCGGGTTTGCCAGATATCAAATTTATCGTAGCAACAATTGCCATAAAAACGATTTCTTTTTATTTGGCGAGGAAAAAGGCTCGCTTTTTCCCCTCTGTTCTCAAGACAGTTTACCGACAAAGTACAGAGTAAAGTTTGGATATTAACAATGTTTACTTAAAGTTGTTCAGGGAACAAGATGCAGAAGATTTTTTACTGATACGGCTATTAGTTTAGGGTGCATTAAGTGTTAAAGCAAAAAAAAGTTAAATCACTTGCGAAAGAAGTATTGGTTTGAGTAAGCAAACCAAACGGATTGCGCAGCAATCCCCGGGGGTTGGCGAGCGTAAGCGAGCAGGGGGCGGAGCCCCCTAGTTATTAAAAGTTTCCTCAAAGACTTAGATGAATCACTGTTATATTTTTTAATCGTGGGTTTTATTTGAAAAAAGTAACAAAATTACCCGACCTCACTTGGGTTGAATTGGTTAACTATAGAATGAAAATCACCATTAAATAATTACTTGCTTCTTTCACGTAAAAATAATAAATCATTCAAGTGTGAGTAAAATAATTTTTTAACACCTTTTCGACATTTTTATAATTTCTAGAGCTTAATTTGGACCAAATCTGTACAAATATGTTACATGGATGGATATTATCCATCCATGTTACATATTTCAGGTAATATCGCACCCTTGTTGGTACAAATTGACAAAAGGTGACATACACTAACCTCACTAATGCAAAAGACGATTTTGAGGAAGATTTAGAAATTTCCTTTGAGTTCTTTTGCTTTGAATTTTCTCATCTCAATTTGTGAAACTGACAAATACTCACGCACTTATAATTTACCCATCAATATTTTTGTTATTTGTGGCGCTCTTTTCGAATATCGCTATCACAAGACGAAAGTGAGAAATATCTTATAAAATTAATTTGTCTAAGTTTGGTTTAGAAGTGTGAATACGTTTATACTTGAAAATTTCGTTTTGTGTCAGGTGCAATAATAAAAGAACTTGTTTTAAAATTGAATGTCTACAGTACAGACAAAGCAAAGCTAACCTATTTCAGTTGCTTTTAATGTATATCGATTTGACAGTGTTCTAACGAAAACCTTCGCTTAACAAACTTTCCTTCAAGCCACCTAAACCATTTGTGTCGTTATGACGAAGAATTTGTAATATTTCAAAAGTCCGAGTTCGAATATTTTTAACAATAACGTTCTTTCACTGGGGCAAAATCCTGCTTAAAAGGTGTGAGTGTAAAATAAAGGATTTGCAATTTATTAAAATAATAAGAATTTCCAAACGAAAACATAGCAATAAAACAAAATAAAAGGTGGAGGGGAAAAAAAGGTGTTCTAAAGATAAATTCGTATTTTTTTTTATCTCGATCATGCAGCTGCCACAAATTATAACTAAAAACTAATTAAAATTTTAAAATACTAAATTAATTCCAAGTTGGGCCCGGTGCACACATCCGATTTTTCAACGTGCGGCACTGCTACGGCATAGAAGCCCATCAAGTCGTGAAATGACGCAAATTCTCGTTTCGCGCCATTTGCGGTAAATATTCTATCGAAGAAAACGTGTTTATTTCGCTAATTTGGAGTAAAAAAAGTATATTTTTAACAAAATAGACGTTACTGGATACAACCATTTATTAATTATTATTTATATTCCATTTATTTTTGAAAACAAGGTACTTCAGAACTGAGAAGCGTTTGCGGTGCCGTGGGAACTGCTGTACAAATTGCAAGCAAGTTGGACGTGCGTCGCAGCAGCGGCGCCGGAAGCATGTGTGCGCTACTCCACGCACATTGAAAAACCGGATGTGTGCCCGGTGCACACATTCTGTTTTTCAACATAGTGCACACATGCCTCCGGCGACGCACGCCCAACTTGCGTGCAGTTGGTACCGTAGTTCCCCACACGTCTCGGTTCTGAAGTACCTTGTTTTCATAAATAAATGGAAAATAAATAATAATTAATAAATGGTTGTATCCAGTACCGTCTATTTTGTTTCAAAATATACTTTTTTTTACACCAAGTAAGCGAAATTTACACGTTTTCTCCGATAGAATATTTGCTGCAAATGGCGAGAAATGAGTACTTGCGTCATTTTCTTCATTTTTATTTAACGTGCGGTGCCGCAGCGCCGCCGCACGTTGAAAACCGGATGTGTGCACCGAGCCTTTTTTTATTTTGAGAGATGCATTCACTAAGCTTAAATATTGTGCATCATAATTTAAAACATTGCTTTAATACATATTTAAATAATTTTCTCTACTGTTATAAAACGCACTATTTGTCTGTTTTCTGCACGCAAAGACCTGACAAATCTATGGCACTTACAGTAATGGGATTTGACACACAGTTAGTCCAAATTTTTTGCAGTTTTGGGGGCACGGCGAATTTTAAAATTCAATCTAGAGCATTTTAAAATTATTTTAAAGGAATTTAATTATTATCGCTTTCTTTGAAATGGCAACACCATGAAGAAATGGAAGATTCTAAATTTATTTTTTCCTCTTCTGTTTGATTTTGCAAAGGAACGATTTATCAGCAGACTAAAAAAAAAATAATAAAGTTTTAACTAAGTTTTTTATTTCTATCTCCTAGAGATCGTTAAAGATAAAATAAAAATTTCAGCACATTTGAAATCTGTGGAAGATTTCAACTAGATCGATACCTAAAAATATGATTTTCTTTCAATGAAAATTTAAATTAAAAAAAAAAAATTCCAATACGTACGCTGTTCTGCAGAACGACCGTTTGATTCGAGAAATCACACAGATTTCAATTCCTGCGCTCAACAAAACAAATAAAAAAACATTTTGACTCGCATTGTTTAGTTCTTTTTGTGAAATCGGTATCGTCAAAGAAAGATTAAAATTTTCAACGGATTTGAAATTTGCCGAAAATTTTACACCAGATCGATACCTTGAATCTGATTTTCTTATAATAAATAATTTTTTAATTAAATATTTATATTTTCGCATGAGATTGTGATGTCACGATGATTGGATCTCTTCGCAATTGGAATTTGGCCGAATTTGACAATAACGAGGCCATCACACCATTGCCCGTGGTGTTGATTTGCGAAGCAAACCATTGTTCATAATATTCATAATTTAGTTTGCAAAGCAAACATCTACTAGGCTACGAATTATCATTTGTTTTGCTTCACAAACCAAATGGGAATTCGTAGTAATCACTGTGGGGTATCGACACAGACACAAACACAAAATAGAACATAGAACTAGAAGACAGACAAACAGACTTACACAACCAAGTTCAGTCTCTTAATAAATGCAAGTACTCAAATATATTTTAATGAAACTTTGCATACTGTAACTCTTTGGACATAGCATGGGCACACACATACAGAAAAGAAGCGGATTTGGCATTAAAAGGGTACAAAACGAATAGAAAACTTCAAATGAGTCGAAAATGTTCAGTGTACAGACATTCCATTCTTATTTAGATAGATAAAATCTATATGATATTCTGTTTGTTAGATATCCATTAAAAATATATCTTTAAATCCAATAACATCCATTTTAAAGCATCCATTTATTATATAGTTTTGATTGAATTATACAAAATTAGGTAGTTCAATCAAAAATCACTAATAGTCCTCGCAAAATGATCAACAAAATTATGGTCCAAGTTATATAAATTCAACATGCTGATTTTTAGTTTTATTAAGTTTGTTTTCATTGATAGAACTAGAAAGTTTCAAACATCACCTTTAGATTTTGTAAATAGTATTTATCATTTACTCTACTCTTTAAGGGAATTATTCTTCATGTTACACGTCATAGTGGAATTATTGAGCCAAGGTATTACAGCAGTGAAGCAGGTAAGAAAATATATTTATTAATGTTTTTTTTCCTTCATTTTGTTACATAAATACATACACATTATAATATATTTGCTTAATTTTGATTTTCTAGATTTCAATTCTGAAGTACGCTGCATAGATTGTTCCCCTCACAATGAAGATTTGTTCTTAGTAAGTTACACATCTTCTTTTCATAAATACAGTCTTATTCTTAGCAGATAAAATCTCATTATGAATAAATATTTAGTACATATAAATCAGAAAAATATCTAAATAAAGTTTTCTAAAATATGCTTAATATTTCTTTGATATGCAGTGTGATCATAGAGTAATTTCATTTACAAGACTCGAAAAAAACAGTAAAGAATTGAGATAAAATGTGAAATTTAGTTGTTTCAAGGTATATTATTGAGATTTATGTAGGTAAAAATGCTCATTCTCTCACATGCGTGCTTACATTAGTTAATAAATTTGGGCATTAATGATTTATTTTTATTTCATTCTGAATAGCATGTGAAAACCATTCAATGGGGGTAAAATATTTTTATAGGTCGAAATGCGACTGATAAAGCACTTTCAAGTCTCAAATACAATCCACAGAACAGGCAATGGCCATCTGTTGTCATTATCATGCTTAATTTAAAATTTAATTGCCAAGTTCAAACATTGCTGTTTAGTACCATTTCGCAATGTTTTGAGTTGATGAATGCTGTTATTGAAAACTTGTGTTGCAAAACGTGACTGTAAAGGGATAAACCCAAACCCTGTTTTAGGAAACATCAGGAGAATGACTTGAAGAATTTTTAACCTCATAGTTTTTTTAAAGATATCAAGAATGTAACCAATATATTGTGCATTCATGTATTTTAGTCATTTGATTACGGAATAACTGTTGCTAAAGTGTATTTTAGCAACAGTTTTAACAAGAATTGGAGGTTATCCATCTGTTGTGGAAGTTATTTGATGACCATCCTGTATGTTTAAGCATGTTTGAAAGATATTTTAGTAATTATTAAATTACCTTGTATTGGTTGAAGGAAAACTAAAAGACTGAAGTATCTAAATTGAGTATTAAATAAGTTTTAAATTGAATTCCTTTTTATGAAATTTAAAAGGGGATTTCATATTGCTTTTTCAAATTAAGGAATATCTTTATTTTGTACCCATATCCATTTTTTCCAGATCGGTAAGGCTATTAAATAGTAACATATTTGCCTCTCATTTGTCCATACCACTAATTTTTTATTTAATTTTGCTTATGTAATTTTTAAACGTTCTTCTAGTGTTAGCTAAGCTTGCATCTTATGAAATGTACCAAAATATCACATAACCTTCATGAAGCAACATTCTGCAAAGTGCTAAAAGAGTAAAAATAATTTATTAATTTCAAGTTTTTATATTGTATAAGCAGTGGATGCTTTTAAATCCCCATTTCATGCTAACGGGTTTTAAAAGAAATTATTAGATTATGTATGTAAACCTATGTCATTTAGCAAATCAATTATTGAAAAATCTAGCAAGTTGTGATGGAAATAATTTTGTATTTGATTTTGTACATATTAGATTACTAGTTTACAAAACTTATTGTCCCCTAAAAGGTTTAACTGAGTGGAGTATGTGTGTGCTTTTTACTTTCTTTATTAATAAAATTCATTATGTTATGTAAATTTATTTTAACTTTGTTCCTGTACTTGAATTATATTACAGAGATTGATCGTTGGGTTTTATGGTACAATGTTCTACTACAGATAAGTAAAAATGAATGAGATTTGTAATTGAAATGAGGCTTGACTGTATATCTCAGTTTCTGATGGTAAAGCATATATTTTTTATGTATCATATTCCTTTTTTTACTTTATTAGGTTGGCTGCAGTGATGGTAGCATCAAATTATACAGCGTGAAGCTTGGTATGAAGATTAAAACTACGAGCCTATATTTTTTAGTTATTATGTTTACAAATTTTAGGTATTGAATATTGTAATTTAGTTCTATATAATTCACAACATCACTTGAACTTTTAGTTCGTCCAATGTTGGAGTTCTTACAAGCTTCAAAGGGACAACCTGTGAATCTTTTACAATGGTCAATTGATGATCCTTGTGTATTCGGTGTTCTTAGTTCATCCTCTCATATTCATCTTTGGAATCTAATGGAAGATTCAATTCATCCTATTTACAGCTATCAATTTGAAGATTGCAAGTGAGCATGAACAATATAATGATGATACAGATTTAATGATTATATTTTGGTGAAAAATTTGTTTTCTCTAGAAGTTTTATTTGTATATTTTCCAACAATATATTCCACCTTTTTTGTTTTCTGTGTTTGACAGTTAATTGCAAAAATATTATATCATGTAATGAATAATAATGTGTTGAATCTCACACTTTGACCAAATATTTAGCTATTATTCTTGTCAATTAATTGTTGGTTTGACTTGGTTTGCCATTTTGTAGTTTTTTTTCTTCATGGGCGGCTAATTAGAATGTGTCTTATAAATTGGATACGAACCCACTGCAAATACCCTTGTCTAGACCATAATTTGTACCCTAAGCCTGCTGAACTGAAAACCGTAGCTATAATTTCTTGGCTACCTTGAATCATTATTATTGCTTATGGATTGGTCATTACATCTTTAAGCAGTTAGAAAAATAAGCTTCTATTTGCATGAATTTCACAATAAAGCAGCTACAATATGCTGAAAATAAGTTTAAATGTAATCACTAAATCTATTTTTTCTCCCAAATCTGTTATCTAAATAGTTTTCTTCTTGTTATGGCGCTTTTCATACTTATGCTTGTTGACAACTTCAAAAAAATTATTAATAAAGATTAATACAAAGTCTTAAAAATGATATTTTGATGAAAATACAGTTCACCATTATCAAGACCAAACTAAACAAGAGGAAAACCCGAGGTTAAAATTTTGAATTTTTATATAGCATTGCCTCTCATTTTTTTGTAAGCCCTTCCAGGCTACATATAAAAATAAAGAAGCACTATTAACATTCTCTAGTGAGTATCACATAAGTAAATCTCTACCACTATAAAGGAAGTGTTTGTTTGTTTCATGCCTGCAAAGTCCTGACGAATCTATGGCACTTACAGTAATAGTATAAGGCACACATGTAGTCCGAATTTTTTGCTATTTTTGGGTCATGGTGAATTTTAAAATTCAATCTAGAACATTTTAAAATGAATTTAATAGTTTTTTTTCACCGTTCTTTCTTTGGAAAATGAAGAAGCATCAAAATTTAGACTTTTCTCCTATACAGCACTATTGACGTCAGCCTTTGGAACCATGACAAGTTTTTTTTACCTTCCGTCTTGAATGGGAGCGAACACATTCGAATAACCTTCATTTCATTCGAGACTTATTCATTTTGATTTCCTGAGAAATGGATTCGAGTGAGATAAAAGAAATTATTAAAGTTATCACTGACATTCTTCAGTGCTTTTTTCTATCTCAGCAATCGTTAAAGATAGAATAAACATTTTGACAGATTCGATATCTGCGGAAAAATTTACACCAGATAGATACCTTATACGTTTGATTTTCTTTTAATAAATAATTTATCAATTAAATATTTATATTTATAAATAATATATCTATCAACACCATGGGCAACTCCGTGATGGCTGTTATCCAATAGGCTACGAATTCCCGTTTGGTTTGCGAAGTAAACCAATTCCACGGGCAACGCAATTATGGCTGTTATCCAAAGGCTATGTATTCCTATTTAGCTTTGAAAATCAAAAAACCCACAAAAACAACTGGCATGGGCAACGCCGGGCTAGCCACACAGTGGCGAGTAAATTCTTCTATTGAGATCATTGAAATCTTTTCCAAACTACCAAAACTCTAGAATTGAACGATTCTTTGGGAGCAGTAAGTTTCCGTGTAGAATGTATTCAAGTATAAGACCGTAATATATAAGTAAAATTCTTTAACAAGAACATTCTGAGATTGTGTTTTTAACATATTGGAAAACAAAATACAAAGATACAGTAATAGTTTTTCTAGTGAGATTGTATTTTATTAGTGAGAGAGCCACAGCATTCAAAAGAAGAGTCTGTGTATATATATATATATATATATATATATATATGTATTCATCAGCTATTTTAAAACGTACATGACATTACAGGTTGTCTTATTTTAATTTTAGGGTAACATGGTTTGTTTTTAAAAAAGGGAAACGGAATTCAAATGATGCAACTTCAAGCAGGTTATCTAATTTTGTAAGTGTTTTTAAATATATTTCAAATTTATTTAGTAATCTTTTAGCATTCTTAACATATTCTGCCATTGATCCATTTCCACATATGACATTTTAATCAGGAATTACATTTTGGAGAGCTGAAAACTTTTCATTTTTTTTTTCATGCAATAATGTTGTACTTATCATTTTTCATGTGTTTCTCTTTTATTCGTACCATACTAAACTATTTTTAAAAGCCAAATAAACTAACTTATTTTAAGCATACATTTTAAGTATTCTTTACTCAGCCCTGAGTATCTGGTAAAATTCAATGAAAATTTGCATTTGAAAATTTTTGTGCTTTTCTACAACGAATGATATTGAGCATCAAGTAGAAATGAACATCAATCAACCAATATCTGACTGTATTTTTTTTAAACTAAGAACTAGCATATTGTACATAATTTATGTTAAACCATTTAACATGCATTGTAGAAATATCAAGTATAATATAGTTTAATATATGCTTACATGAAATTTTTAATTCAAAATTCATTGCTTATGAGTTTGTTTTGGTATGTAATAGAGTTGTGGGATTGAGGCCTTTGCTTAAGCCCAGGTGAGCATGGTTAGCAATTTGTATTGTCTTCTCTCCTTATTTAATGGTTTTTATTACAGTTTTCTTGTCATTTTAACCTATTAAGCAAATTAAAAAAAAAAAAACTAAAGTTTATATTAAATTAAATAGAAAATTATATTGAAGAAATTGCAATTTTTTTTTTGCATGCTTATTTAATAGCGTTGTTTTCTTACACATTTGGAGCACAATGCTTTTATGAAACTAATGTATGGTATCTTATATATCTGTCAAACAAATACTCATGATTGGTTTATAATTTACAGATCATAGCTAAAGAGTCTGGAGAAATTGAAGTACACAAGTTTCGCCAAAATGTAACAAAACAAGGTTATAAAATGCAATATGAATACATGCAGAACTTATGATATCAAAAGTTATATACATAACATTTGAAGCTTTAAAATACTTTCTAAAAGGTGTTCAAGGTGTGATCAAAAGTTACTGCAGTAAATTTTTATTTTAATAAAAGTGTGTATTTAAAACTTTAAATTACTTATGTCTTTCAGAAATTCTTCAGCAGTTTCATTTTTTTCATCCTCCTAACATTTTAATGCAGCCTGATATTTATTTCTTATTTATGCAATTTTTCAATGATAATTTCTTGACTTTAAGCAACAATCAGTTTTTAAAAAATTTTTTATTTAAGAAAGGGAAAAAGTCAACTTGACAAAAATCTCAGCAATGGGGAGGCTTCAGAACTATTGTAAATTGCATTGCTTGAAACATTAATGTAATGAATTGGGGACATTATATTGCTGCAGCATTATACTGCTGAAGCTGTAGCATTCAATCTGGTCTAAGATTTACATGCAAGCATTTCAGAGTTCCGAGGTAGGGTGAGTTCTTAATTGTTATCCTTTGCCAAATAGATGTATGTAGTGAATGGTCTCAATTGCCCAGATTTTGAAGCATTTGACTTGCTTTATCCCTAACTGAAAAACTCTTAAATAAAGAGAACTTTTACTTGAAAATTGTGGAGAATTTTAACAATTCTATTATATCATGTAGCATTTGAAAGCTTTAAGAGAAAAATAAAAACGGCTTTACCAATGCCAAAGTATTATGTTTTGTAGGGTTGCTAATTTAGATCACTCCTTGAATTAACTATTTTGACCAAAGAGTATAGTTTGTGTGATATTATGTATAAACCTGTACAATATAAAACAAAATGTACATAAAATAAATTATCTTGAACAAGTAGTTGTCTTCTGTCTGCCTTTGTTCACAAGTCACTTGAATTGCATGCATTTCCTGTGAAATGATAAAATTATTCGAATGAGAAACTAATGGTGGAAGGATAGATTCTCTTTCTTGATTCTTTAATATTTGAAATGGGTATAGCACAATTTAGCATTACTTAATTTTAATAATATGGTGTATCATTAGAAATGTGCAGCTGCAGATGTGTTTCTAAAAGTGACTTATGACTGTTAGTGTGCCATTATTAAATGTGTTTTCCGGAATAAACATTTGACTTGGCAAAGAGGCACAGCTTTGTTCAATATTGAATTTACATTTACAATAAAGACATTTTTCTGATTTACATAAACATCTTTAGTTCATTTCAAATCGAAATTGAGTAAAGAGAGAAAATGGTGCCTGATAATCAACTTATTTTAGCAACCTTAAATAAGTCCAAAAAATTCATAAAAAATCAAATCAGTTTTTGTTTTGTCATTTCAAAGTTATGCTTGTATATTTACTGTTAATAAATCAATCAATGAAGATCTAAGAATCATATTACTACTGATTCCTGACAATAATGCCTAAATCAATGAAAGAAAATGGCTGTGGTAAAATGTATTTCATAGCTACAAAAACACTAGATTTGATGACATTCAGTGCAATATTGTCATTCTCCCACATCCATGCTGTGCAAAAGCCTTAATAATAAAATAAAAAAAATGCAACAAAACACATTACTAAGATATTGTGTGTATTACCACTTTTACTGTCAATGTTGAATTGCTATTATCGTCATTACTTTCACTATATACTTGATTCTCAGTTAAATGTAAATATTTTATTCTCTCAAGTCACAATTCTTTAACTATTGTTTTTAATACTGATTGCTACAATATTGGGAAAGTAACAGGCAAAAAATAGTTTGCCATCGTCGTTTTAAAATATTTCTAAATACAGTTGTTAATGGTGTTGAGCCTTATATTACTCAGCAATATTGTTATAATAGATTATGTACTATATTAATTAAAGTGCTAAATAAATTTTTTCAAACTGGTTTTCATACATGTATGACCACTTGAAAGATGGTAAAATATCCTCAATTCTTGTCAAGAATGTTCTAGAATACTTAAAATCTTCTTTGCTCATCGAAAGTTGGGTAACTTTTGTCCCTCTGATAATTAAATGTATCTTTCACAAAAAAAACCCACTAAATATGAGTATATATTTTACTTGAAAGTGAAAATATGAATTGCAATTATAAACGTATGATAATGATTTTGATCCTTATAAACGTCTGTATCTATCCCAGTGGCAGAGAGCTCTAGGACCCGTTTACCCCCAGGACCGGCCCTAGCCCTTGATCAGGGTAGAGCGAGACTGTCTTTCGGAGCCCTTTGGTCGACGCTTTCACATCACATAAATTGTATTTCAGTTTATGTTAAATAAATAACAGGTTTCCCACGGGTGCTTAGAAAGTGCTTATTTTGACCTTCCATTTCTAAGAGCCCTTAGAAGTGCTTATTTTTCATCAATAGTCCTTAGAAAGTGCTTATTTTCCTTTGAAAACAAAATTCAGTTTTCAAATGACGATATTTTTTTGCAATATTTCCGATATCTTATTAGCGGCTGATCGGCGATAAAGCTGCTTACAAGTAAGATTTTGGTAATGATTCGGGATCTGGCTTGCTTGAATGACAACCCTTGATACCCGATATACAAATTGTCGATAGACTCTTGATGAGCACATATATAATACACTTTAAAAATTTGAAAACCCATGAAAATCGGTCTGTTTTCGACTTGTGAGTGGCTTTCGCAATGCACAAAATAGTTGCCGATAGAGGAAACTAAAATACAGTAATCAAATGTGAATAAATTTTGTTTTATTCAGTTACCCGCGAGTGCAATCTTTTAAAAAATTATTATGATTATGGGGAAGTGTATTTTTAAGTTTGTAGGCGAACGAAAACAATATAAAGATAATTTATTTTAATTAATACTGCTATCTGAGTGGCAACCCGATGTGTTGTAATTTTGTTTTTAAATTTAGCTATTTTTATGCTTCTAATTCTTTGTAAAAACTATCCCAGTAAAGATAGATAAAGAAAAATTGTGAAAGATTTTCGGGGGTGATTCTGCTTTTAAAATTTGAAGCAATCTTTTATCAGTTCCAAAAAAAAAAAAAAAAAAAACCGTTCGATTGAAAAAAACATTCGAGGAAAAGATCGCAAAAACATAAACCAGGGTGCTGGAGAACCCAGACTAGTCAGAATTTCATGAATCGGCAAAAGTCGTTTGAAAGTTGGAAATTTCGGACAATCGTATTTGGCCGCTGACTGAAAACGAAAGTAATTTTTCTATGCTTTATAGTTTTTTTCTCTTTGTATCCGGGTGACAAATACTCAATAGCCGACTGTGCTTGATTTTCACTTTGCTTTTATTATGCCATGCGCAATCTTTCCATCGTCAGCTCTTTGATGATTATTTTCAAATTAATTTTGTTTCATTAAACGATGTTTGTAAGCGTATGGTGTAGAGGCGGCTGGTGCACATTAAATCTGTCGCGGTCGAAAGTCCTCACGTTGGGTTGGTGTGGAAATTTGGAGAGTGGGGCGCCAGATCAGATGTCTCGTCACCTGACCGTGGTTCAAAATTATGTGACAATACACTGAATGGCTTAGGCTGGGACGGTGGCAACTAGTTGAATATCTATTCAATAAAATTGCATTTTATTTTTTTAACCTTTTCATAAATTTATCATAGTTTTTGCACAACTCTTATGATCCGTTTTGGTTCACGGGAAAATATTTTCTTCAAAACTCGTTCGTTGCATATATGCAACTTACAATCCTTTTACATCCTTTTAGTAAATGAATAGTTTGCCGCTAATTTTATTTTATTGATACCTCCAATGTACCAATAAATGAATTTACTTCGTATTTTCATTATGAATTTATGAAAATGTATTATAAAATGATTAGTAGGGTGAGTAATTTCCATTCCATAAGCAGGCTGAAACTGCAGACACAACAAGGTAAGCACTATAATTTCAAAACCAAAAAAAAAAATTTTAAATACAAAAAATTGGAATTTTTTGAAAATGAAAGTGTTGGTGGATCAGGGAGGAGTCTGAATCAGACAACACAAAATGGTGTTTCTTGCCCATAAGCAACAATATGCTAAAAAAATTGCTCATATATTGACTTATTATCAGATCCGGCAACAGGTTCATCCGAGGTATTATCAAAATCGTAATTTGGTAAGGTTATGTACTTCGTCGTATTAGGGTCCAGTACAGCTTCCCTAATTTTTTTATACTTCCCTCAATTTTTAAATTAATTGTTTCAATTATATGTCTCGAATCTTTCACCCAAAGTCTGT
This sequence comes from Metellina segmentata, assembly GCA_947359465.1. Taxonomy (NCBI): domain Eukaryota; kingdom Metazoa; phylum Arthropoda; class Arachnida; order Araneae; family Tetragnathidae; genus Metellina; species Metellina segmentata. Next base: position 66,888,944 of record OX375873.1, on the reverse strand, counting down.
ATCCTCTAGTGGATGAAGAATATCCAACTAAAATACCCATTTTGGCACGATTATCGAGTTTCGTCGCAACTGCTTCGGTATTCCTACGTATGCTTTACTGCCAAAAATTCTTAAATGGGAAACAGAAGGTTTGCGGCCACCAAAAAGTTCAAAGGGTGTTTTCTCGCTATATTTATGACAAATTCTGTTCCATGCATAAATGAAAGTCAATACGGCCTCAGCCCAAAATTCCTGATCTAATCTACTGGATTCTAGCATTGCTCGGATCCCGTTCAAAAGTGTCGAATTAAACCTTTCACTAACTAGGTTTTGTTCCGGTGTATAAAAGTTAGTACGTTCAGCATAAATACCTTGTTCTTCCAAAAAAAATTTTTAATTGATTATGAATAAATTTCATCTCGTTATCAGTTCTTATATTGATAATTTTTACGTCAAGGTATCGCTCAGCACGTTTCTGATATTTTTCAAAACACTTGAATGCATCCGACTTATTTGTCATATGTTTCTGTTTACATAAATGTGTTTCTGTTTATATAAACAGAAACACATGAAAAATCATCAGTAGGGCAACTTTTTGCAACAAATGCAACTTTTTTTTTTACACGTTCTACGCAGCATGTAAAGTACTAAAACCAAAATTACACCTACATAGGGTGTATTGTAAGTGAGTTATAACCGCAACATAAATGCAACTTTTTGCATAAATGCAACCACCTGCGACTTTTTAAAATTTAGCTTAAAATTATTTAATATGAAATTAATATTTCATATTTTGCCCTCTGAATAATCCTTTGATCACGTGTGTCTGATCTTGCGAACGCCGAAGTATTGCGGATCAAACAAGTTCATAGAAAGAAGGTGAAATAAATGGCAAGGAGTATTTTAAACCATTGGTTGTCTCTCTGGATAATCCAGAGGAAACTTGCGTAATTGACTGTAGAGTTTGCGAAGTGAGGGTCCATCATTAATGTTGTTCACCTTATATATGAAGTTTTAAAATCTCTGAATTTTGAATGAAAAGATTTTGCGCTTCAACTATCCGATACAGGATATTATATGACTGTGGCTGGAAACACACTCAAGGTGTTTTATCTGCGATTGCTTCAACTTAATTGCATGGCACACTCGTTTCACAGCTGCAGAAAAAGTCTGTGGATTTTACGCAATGCGGACAATCTCATCGCTTGTGTTAAGGCAGCCACAGTACAAAACAAGCTCCGAAAAGCCGCTTTTCAGACCCATCGACCAACTGAACTGCCTGTGCCAGTGCTCACGTGACTTTAGACAGCATTGTACTATGCCGACCACCTTCCCACTGTAAAGGATATTGCGAGCGGTTTCAGTGGTGACGGCATTTGAGTGCGTCGTGTAGAAAAAGCAGTGTATGACCCAGAGGTGCCAAAAAGTTTGCGGAAAATCGAGACAGCATACGAATATATCAGATGAATAGATTTAAAGAAGATCCTTGCAACCTTAAAGCGTATCTTAAGAAATTATTGGAAAAAGAATTATGACCTGATGCTACACTTTCCCGAGAGGATTTGCCCCCAAGTCAGTATTTGCTACTGCAACAATGTCAGACAACATCAGTCTCTGTGGAGCACAATTTTTCAATGTTAAAGAAATTACTGGTCAAGGATTGGCCGTTCAACGTCATCAACGTTCTTCGGTATTTAATTATGTATTACAATACTGTCGTACAAAACTAAAACTGTCAAAAAAATTTAGAATTTTTTTTCATTTTTTTACGAATGCAACATAATTTTCCAAAAATGCAACTTTATTTTCCAAAAATGCAACTTTATTTTCCAAAAATGCAACTTTATTTTCCAAAAATGCAACTTTATTTTCCAAAAATGCAACTTTATTTTCCAAAAATGCAACTTTATTTTCCAAAAATGCAACTTTATTTTCCAAAAATGCAACTTTATTTTCCAAAAATGCAACTTTATTTTCCAAAAATGCAACTTTATTTTCCAAAAATGCAACTTTATTTTCCAAAAATGCAACTTTATTTTCCAAAAATGCAACTTTATTTTCCAAAAATGCAACTTTATTTTCCAAAAATGCAACTTTATTTTCCAAAAATGCAACTTTATTTTCCAAAAATGCAACTTTATTTTCCAAAAATGCAACTTTATTTTCCAAAAATGCAACTTTATTTTCCAAAAATGCAACTTTATTTTCCAAAAATGCAACTTTATTTTCCAAAAATGCAACTTTATTTTCCAAAAATGCAACTTTATTTTCCAAAAATGCAACTTTATTTTCCAAAAATGCAACTTTATTTCCAAAAATGCAACTTTATTTCCAAAAATGCAACTTTATTTCCAAAAATGCAACTTTATTTCCAAAAATGCAACTTTATTTCCAAAAATGCAACTTTATTTCCAAAAATGCAACTTTATTTCCAAAAATGCAACTTTATTTCCAAAAATGCAACTTTATTTCCAAAAATACAACTTTATTTCCAAAAATACAACTTTAGAGAATGATAAATGCAACTTTTCCCATTTTTACTGCAACAAAAAAGTTGCCCTAGTCATCAATAATTATTAAATAATACACACCTCCTGCAAGAGATTTTACTGGCATTGGTCCACCTACATCCATATGTAAAAGCTCTAAAGGTTTGGATGATCCGATCTTTCCAAGTAGTTTAAATGACGTACGCTTAGCCTTACCTAATTTACATGGTTCACAATTATTCTTGTAGCTTTAAATTTCGGTAAACCCCTGACGCTTAAATTATTACTAGTACTTAAAATGTAATCAGAATTAATACGACAGTATCTATTGTGCCATAATTCCAGATCACCCAAACTTCCAGATCCTTCGCACATGGATGTAGGGGTTAAGTCTGTAGCGACCGCTACCGAGACTAGTTCCCGGTGCTCAGGAAACCAGGTAAAGCTGTAGGCCCTGGGAGTAAAAAGCTCCACCGCTAAAAGAAGGAAGGAGAAACGAAAAAGAGTAGAACATTCCATGGAGATGACGCTGAGTGGTGTTTACCTTATTTGATGTTGTGTAAAAGTTATGCATATATTCCAGTCTTTTGAGTAAATAAATTATGTTTTTTAAAGTCGATTGGTCTAATCTAAAAGACTAAAGTGGTGACCTGACGAAGCACGCGACCGAACTGGTCAGCAAACTTAAAACGGCTACATAGGCTTAGGCAGCATCGCAGAACTCTGGTGCGGACTCGACAATTTAAAATGACTTCAGAATACGACTCCGAGCAAGGAACAATCGCCCTTTTGGAGATCAAAGGCGGAGATATGGTTCAGACAAATGGATAGCCAATTTGCTTTGGCGAATGTGACTTTAGAGACTACGATGTTCCACTACGTCGTATCTGTTTTGCAACCACAGGAGCTCGACGTGTTGGGAGATATAATCCTCAATCCACCGGAAGAGAAACCATACACAGCAATCAAGAATCGGCTATGCTCCCAGTTAGCCGATTCAGAAGAGAAAAAAACTGCAGGACCTAATTACAGGTTTGCAACTTGGTGACAAGAAACCATCGCGCCTCTTATTGGAGATGAGGAGCAAGGCATGTGTGCCTATAAATGACAGTCTGCTTAAATCTCTGTTTTTACAGCGTTTACCTACTAACGTGCGGCAGATATTGGCAATTTCCGACAAGCCTTTAGAGGTATTTGTACAGATGGCTGACGGAATCATGGCTGCTGCAGATAACGGTATCTCAGTTCATGAAATAAAAACTGATGATAACCAAGCAATTTTGATGGACATTTCAGCGCGACTTGCACGCCTCGAAACACTCTCTCGAGCACAATCAAGAGGCCCACAACAACGTTATGACAGTCGCCGTTTAGACATTCGGCAATCCGAAAATTCGGAGCACTGCTGGTATCATCGGCGGTTCAAGGAACGTGCCACTAAGTGAACCCAACCATGCACATTTCAAGCGGAAAACCAGTAGGGCCGTCACTCGACGCCCCGGGTGACGGCGAGGCTGAGATTCATCGTTTGTATCTCACAGACAAGTCAACTGCTGCAAAATATCTTATTGACACAGGAGCCGATGTTTCCGTAATTCCGCGTACAACTGTGGAGCAGGGGCTTCCTCCTCCCAAATTGCAACTGTTTGCCGCCAATGGAACAACAATCCCCACATTCGGACAAAGACTGCTGAAGCTTGACCTGGGTTTACGCAGAGCTTTTCACTAGCCATTTATTATTGCCTCGATTCCTCAACCCCTCATTGGTGCTGACTTATTGCGACATTTTGGGTTGCTGGTGGATATCCGACAAGAACGTTTGGTTGACCCACTAACTCAACTACATTCGAAAGGAACAGTGACCACCAAAGATACTTGCATCAAATCAGTCAGTGAGAATACAGCATTACATAGTTTCTTGCTCAATTTCCTGCCCTGACAGAAACACAACATCAAGCACTGCATAAAAACGACTGGACAGACAGTTTTTTCAAGACCTCGAAGGCTGCCTCCCGATAAACTTAAAGCTGCCAAACAAGAATTTGAGTATCTGGTTGCAACTGAAGTCTGCAGGCCATCCCAAAGTTGCTGGGCATCTCCACTACACATGGTAATAAAAATCAATGGATATTGGCGCCCCTGCGGAGATTATAGAAGGGTTAACGGTGTAACCGTTCCCGACCAATATCTGGTACCACACATCCAAGACTGTCTCCAAGTATTTGAGGGAAAGCGGGTGTTCTCTACTATTGACTTGACTAAAGCCTACAACCAAATTCCGATGTCTGAGGAGAATATTCCAAAAACAGCTGTTGCAACACCATTTGGACTTTTCGAGTTTTTATTCGTGCCATATGGACTGTCAAATGCTGCTGCTAGATTTCAGAGATTTATTCACCAATGTCTAAGAGGCCTGGATTTTTGTGTTCCTTACTTCGATGATGTTCTGGTAGCATCAAAAGATGAGACCTAACATTTACAACATCTTAAGGAAGTTTTCCAACGTTTTGAAGAATGGGGTGTGGTCCTCAATGCATCTAAGTGTGTACTGGGCAAGCCATCGGTCAAGTTTTAGGGTCACATGATAACTCCAGAGGGCATTATCCCTCTCCCAGAGAAGGTTTCCTCCATTATCAACTTTCCTAAACCTGAAACTGTTAAGGAGCTCCGCCGGTTTCCAGACGCTTTATACTTCAGGCTGCAAAAACACAAGCAACGCTCAATGCATATCTGACAGGTGCAAAGAAAAATGAAAAGCTACCCATTGTCTGGACAGAAGAGGCCACAACTGTTTTTGAAAAATGTAAGAGGGACCTAGCGGATGCCACCATCTTGTACCATCCCTCCACTACTGCTCCACTGGCCATAGAAGTTGATGCATCAGACACGGCTATGGGGGCTGCCTTACATCAGCAAGTGACCAAAGGATGGCAACCTCTTGCTTTTTACTCTAAAAAGCTGACCCTGCCCAGCAAAAGTACAGCGCTTATGACAGGGAGTTGCTTGCTGCTTACATGGGCATCAGGCATTTTCGATACATGTTGGAAAGTCGTTCTTTCACTTTATTTATAGACCATAAACCACTGACATTTGCATTTCGTCAGAAAGAGGACAAGTGTTCCCCTAAACAAACCAGACTTTATAGGTCAGTTTACACCACCTCGTATCACCCAGCTTCAAATGGCCAGGTAGAGCGATTTCATAGACAATTGAAATCTACGATTATGGCCCATGGCAACATCCAGTGGATAACAGTACTGCCTACAATCCTCGTGGGGTTCAGGGCTACTTGGAAGGAGGATCTACAAGCAACAACAGCAGAAATAGTCTATGGTACACTTCTTCGCATCCCTGGCGAATTGCTATGCCCTGTTCCTGGCAGCCCAGATCCGGCCATTTTTGTAGGGAGACTTCGGGAAAGCATGCAGCGCCTCCTACCTCCTGTAACCCAACCACATGGTCAACAGACTGTCTTTGTCAGCAAATATTTGGGGAAATGCAGCCGTGTATTTCTGCGAACTGATGCTGTTCGAAAAAGTTTACAGCCACCTTATACAGGGCCCTTTGAAGTCATTGAGCGCAGTGCCAAAACTTTCAAGATCTTAACGAGGGGAAAGCAAACAACTGTGAGCATTGATCGGGTAAAGCCAGCCTACATCACCCGAGACGATGCACAGAACTGGACTACCCACATGACAACCCCAACATCTTCCTCTGAAGAAGGCATTGAACAACCGAATCTTGAAAGGACATTTTCAGGCCGGCGAGTGCGTGCGAACCCACGGTACTACTGATATCTCGCTGTCACTGGCGGGGGCAACCTGTAGCGACCGCTACAGAGACTAGTTCCCGGTTTCCTTAGAGTTTACATTATACACTTTACTAGAATTCTTGCGTTCAGTTCTTTTATAAAAATAAGGTTTACAAAAATATAGCCCGTTTATACGTTTAGCATAAAAAACACTTTTACCAGATTTGTCATGAATAGTTACTCTACCATTTTTACCTATAAAAGCTAACCCTTCTTTTTCCAAAAGTGGTCCCGAAATTAAATTTCGCCGTAATTTTGAAGAGTACATCACATCTTTTAAAACTATACGGACTGGTTTTTGTTTATTATGTTTAACGTAGAACACTACACTTCCTACACCTTCTACCGGGCTTTCTATGTTGCCTATAGCTAGCATCATAAATTTATTTTTAACGGGTTTAAAATCTATAAATAAGTTCAGATTATTGCAAAAATGATTAGACGCAGCCGTGTCGAACAACCAATGTGAACTTTCATTTAAATGGAATTACAGTTTAGTTTAACATTTTTATTTTCAGACACATCACAAAAATTAACTTTAGAATTTTGAAATTTAGTTTTGCATTCAGAAGCAAGATGTCCAATTTTATTACATTTATAGCACGCACATGGGCCGATTTGTTTCTGAACTTTAGTTTTAATAATAAAATTTTAAATTCGGATCTTTGCTATTTTTAGAATTAACAGTAAATATATTACTAGTATCATTCGAATTCAAAGTATCCAATTTTAACAATTTCAGACGATTCTGTTCGGCAATTAATTCAGTTAAAACATTTTCAAATTTAAATTTAGTATCGGTCCATCTATAAATATTTTGAACCACATTCTGAAAGTTTTCCGGCAGGTATTTAATAAGTAAATAAGACTGTTGTAAGTCACTCACATTTTCACCGGCTTCTTTTAATTTCGTGATAGTAGATCCGACTCTGGAGGCGAAAACCCCAATATCTTCATTTTCCAGGTATCGGTGATTATGAAGTTCATCTAGTAGCTGGATCGTAGTAACTCGGGAGGTTGGTGCAAAATGGTCTTTAAGAATCTTCCATGCTATAGCGGCAACGTCCGTGTCATCAATTAGACATCGAAAGTCCTGTGAGATGCAAAGGTAGATTGCAGAATAGGCTCGCCCTTTTCTCTGGTTGAAATCTTGGTTTTTTTCGCGAACATTTCTTCGGTAGATCAGGTTCCGAGTCGTCAATGAATGACCAGAGTCCGCGGTCCACCAAAATCATTTTGGCCTCTTTCTGCCCCGTTGAATAGTTGCTGGCATTCAGTTGTTCGATTGGTAAATCCGTTCGAAAAAATTCCATGCTGGAATTTGATTGCGTCACTTAAGCACTTGCACCTTTGTAAAAGGTTACTTTGCTGATCATTGGCTATTTATTCAAGTTACTTTTGCAAGTGAAGAGCAAAACATCATGCCCAGCCCCCTTGCACTGAGTTTTTAATGAACAATATATATAATTGTTTCGAATTTCGTTTTGAATGGATATAAAATAAGGAACTGTATTTTCCATACTCTTAAATTGATTAAATCTCTCCTCAAAGGCTTGTTTTATTTTTTTTATAATCATTAAATATTTTTGATTGCATTTTCTTGAACGTCAAGCGTATTTTACATTGTTGTGTTTAAAAAAAAGTTTTTGTAATTGAGGAAAATATATCTTGATTTGCATTTCCAAATCCCTAGTAAAGATGTCAAGTTTCGTCATTAATATCCTAATATTCTCATATAAATCTTAAAACAGCATTATGTAAAATCAATAAATCCAAAACATTTTACAAAATCATTATACATTTTTTTCATTTTTAAGTTCTTTATTAACACTTGTATTTTCTTCAAATTTTTTAAATGAAGGGTTCAAAAAATAATTAAAATTCCTTATGTATATGATAAGTTTATAAAAATCAATGCGTGGGTTATTTAAAAAGCCTGCGTGGGAGTGTCTGACCCGCGAGTCATAGGTTCGCCATCCCTGCCCGTGGTATTGGTATGCTTTGCAAACCAAATAGAAATTCGTAGCCTCTATTAGAATGAATTCCCTGCGAATTCCAATTTGTTTCGCTTCGCAAACCAACAACTCTGGCAACGCCTTGATGGCCTCGTCATTGTCAAATTTGGCCAAGTTCCAATTGCGAAGAGATCCAATCGGCGTGACGTTGGGTTGGCGTGGAAGTTTGGAGAGTGGGGTGCCAGCTCAGGTGTTGCTTCGTCATCTGACCGTGGTTCAAAATTACGATGTGTTGTCCTCGGATCTTTCCCTCAAGGGACTGATCCCGGACCGTCGTCAATAGCCCGTTGTGTTGCTCTAGTACGACGTTAACCAAAAATTACCATTACCAATCGGCGTGACGTCACAATCTCTTGCAAAAATATAAATATTTTTTGAAAAATTGTTTTTTTTAAATAAAATCAAATGTTAGGTGTCTTATCTGGTGTAAAATTTTCCGCAGTTTTCAGATCCGTTGAAATTTTGAATCTATCTCTAACGATCCCGATTTTGCAAAAAAGAACTTATGCCAGTCAAAATGTTTTTTATTTGTTTTGCTGAACGCAGGAAATGAAATCTGTGATTTCTTGAACCAAAAGAAGGTCATTGCGGCCGTTCGTATTAAAAAAAATATAAAAATTTCAATTAAAAAAATTTTTTTTTTAGAAAATTATATTTTTAGGTATTGATTTAATGTGAAAATTTCCGCAGATTTCAAATCCGATGAAATTTTTACTCTCAATAGAAAAAAGAACTACAAAACTCCAGTTTAAAATTTTTATTTGTTTTTTTAGTCTGCTCTGACAAATTGTTCCTCCGCAAAATTACGGATACGAAAATAGTAAAATCATCAAATTTCATGGTAATGGTAATTTTAGTTAACGTCGTACTAGAGCAACACAACGGGCTATTGACGACGGTCCGGGATCAGTCCCTTAAGGGAAAGATCCGAGGACAACACTTCGTAATTTAGAACCACGGTCAGATGACGAAGTAACACCTGAGCTGGCACCCCACTCTCCAAACTTCCACGCCAACCCAACGTGAGGACTTTCGGCCACGACAGATTTAAGGTGCACCAGCCGCCTCTACACCATACGCTTACAAACATCCATGCCCGGACCCGGATTCGAACCAGGAACCTTCCGATCTAGAGGCTAACACCTTAACCACTATACCGGTTGGTCGGCATATATCAAATTTCATATTTAGACTAGTTTAACGATGCAAAAACTGATTAAGGTTAGAAGTCACCTCTTTTGGTGTTTCCGACTCTGGCCTTGGGAAGAACCTCAACTCTCATGTTGGTTAGCAGCAATTGGTTATTAGCTGCTATTCCAATATATTGTCAATTTTACAAAGAATACATTTCAGGAACAGGAAAAGTAATTTATTTAAGCATAACGTAACAATAACAAATAAGATTTAAAAGGTCTGACATTCAGAGTCTTGAGAAAAGATATCTAAAACAGAAATTATAATTTCGAATGGGTGAGTAAGAGGAACAGCATGCGCACGTGCGACTTTATTCTTGGTTTAGCGCAGAGCTGTCAAATGACAGCAGCGTGCGAATGTGCTTGAAATTTGCTTAGTGATTATTGCCACAACACCCTGACCCAGTTGTGAACCAAGTGTTAAAACAACGAATCACACAGTGAAAGTTAATTTTTCTTCGGACGTAGAGTCATGCCCTGCTTGGACTTGTCAGTAATCTCTGGAGGAGCTTGAACCTAGAGAAATGCTGGCTTTAAACGGTTGCCAGTCTGGATTGTGTAATTGAGTTCATGCCTTACAAGAACAGGAAAGGGATCTTCGTATGGTGCTTGTAGTGGTTTTCTCACTCCGTCTTGTAGGATATAGACGTGATAACATTTGTCGAGCTCCGGGTACCAGAAGAAGACTTTAGGTGTTCCGTGTCGTTATGGAGAGATACATCTTAGTTTGGACATGGAATCCCGAAATTGCTAGTTAAAGTGGTATGCCTGAACCTCTTCAGAATGGTGGAAGAAATGTTATGTGTGCAATACGACTATTAGAAGTGTTGAAGTTTTCTTATTGGAGCTTGGTGACATTCAACCAGCTTTACTGCTAAAAATCTCAAGTGATATAGGTTTCCTACATGTGTATTTATTGATGTTGGTTGCTCAAATTTGCCTGTCGAATCGGATCTTTCCCTTAAGGGACTGTTCCCGGACCGTCGTCAATAGCCCGTTGTGTTGCTCTAGTACGACGTTAACTAAAAAAAAAAAATTACCATTATCTGTCGAAGATTAATCGGCAGTGTCAATCATACTTCCCCGTATGACGAATTACGTTTCCTTTTAGAACGGGATTTACCTATACTAGTATATAAAAAAACATTTGCTTTTGGTATGCTGCGTTTGGCGAAAGTTTCTGGTAAATTTCAGGTATTTCTCGTAAAGGTAATGGAAATACTATTGTGATTTTCTATTATGGTGGGTAAAAATTCTGAAAGGCTATACCTGACCATAATAATAGTATAAAGATGAGTTTGAAATTATACTAACAATGAACATAATGGTATCGTGTGTCTTCAAATCCAACATTTGAGGCCGAATAAGTTGATAGCTCTGAAAATAAGATTAATTTTCTTTCACGCAGCCGGAATGGACTTAAATACTATTTTAAATTTTCATGACCTTAATGTAGCTGAAATTTTGGATGTTATGTAGCATCCGATACCTTACAACTTATGGGATAATTATCGCCAAATGTGGTAACTTTAGTTTTCGCCATGTTTCGCGCTTTTCATCTATTTTTAAGACAACCCTATTCAGAAAAAATTCTGCAGTGCTTCGTTCGATGGATTCAGGTTGAATCTGTTATTTGTTTGTTGATTCTTTCAAGTAAGTTGCAATTTATTTGGCTTTATTAGGATTTACCCCTCTCGAATTTTGCGTTTGCAAGTAGTGTTTTAAAAAGTAAAGTAAAATATCAGATATATAAATAGAAGTAATTTTTAAAAAAGAAAAAACCTTTTTAAAACAATGCAACAACTTACCACCGCTATAAACGTAGACTGAAGCTGAACCAAAAAATTCTACAAAAATGTAATTGCGAGCTAAAAATGTTAATTTAATGCACAAAAAAGACATCATTAGTTACTCAAATTTCAAATTGTATTCCACAAGTTACATGGCCGGCCTCACGGTGACTAGCCGCTCCGGCCACGAAAGCCACGGTGGCGGTTTTCGCGGTGTTCAAAAATTACGACGCAAGTGTTCTTTATTCGAATTACAATTTCAACGAATACGATTTATTCAATTCTCAAATGTACTCGTTATCGCGCATCTCTAAATAGTACAAACGATGATAGTTGCCGTTTAAGGTATCAAAAGTTCCCTGATTTTATGTGAAATTTGGAAATTTTCCCTGAGATTTCTATGACATTTCCAGAATTAAAAAGTTCCCTGAGAATTCCCTGATTTCCCGGTTGTTACAACCCTGTATATAGGCAAATAGATTCCTTATTTAATTAACATAAATATAATAATAAAAAGTTTATTTCTCACTACCGTCTTCAACACCCATCTCTGCAGCTATCTCCTTCCATGCTTTGTCGACAACGTTGCGGTTGGCATGGCCCTTCAACCTTTTGTACCAAATGACACTTTTAAAAAAGACTTTAGAAATTAAAATATCTCTATCTGCTTCCATTTTGTTTCAACAACCGAAGAGCGCGGAAGTACAGAACGGAATAACACAGCAAACTAAACAGGCGAGCCAAGCGGGTTGGCGATTCAAGAGTAAAAAAGAATTAATAATTGATTCCGGTTAGAGCGGGTAGAAGCGGTTTGATCAGGTGGAAGCAGGGAGGAAGGCTCATTTTTTTCTCGCCAATACAGTTTTCGCTACTTTTCCTCCCCGCTCAACTGCCGCGATAAAGCGGGAATCTGCTAGCGGTGTACTTTGGACGTACCCTAAGAATCAACTGGGTGAATCATGAAGTAGGCAGAAGCGCTAGAAGAGCTATTGAGCAAAAGAGCTGGTGATCGCAAAAGAGCGAATGCGGAACTGACTATTCGAGAGTGGTAGCTCTCAGAAGAGTCAGTGAGCTACCGCTCTTTTTTAACGAATCAGCTATCGCTTATACGTCAAGGGAGCTAGCTCTTTGAGTTAGCTCATGAGCGGCTGACCCATCTCTACAGAGAACGGGGTATCGGTAACCATGAAAGGGTTTCCACTTCCTCGGATCAGTTTGATCCCTTGGATCTGTTGACCTCTCTCTTCGAAATCTTTTCCCCTTCTCTCTCGACTCCGAAATTTCCACGGGGGTTCTTGTAACCGCCCTCTCGTTTCATTCGACACACTTGTCCACTCGCCGTTGGCTGGTCCAAATCGGGCTGTCCCTTGGCGGTTAATTTTCCCATTCTACCGGGAACTTTATTAACGAGTCGACGGCGGCGGGTACAAAAGTGTCTGCGGTCTCCGCCGATCCTGGAAACGATGGAAATGAACTTCTGACTTGCGTCTTGCAGGTCGGCATACCGACAACATCTCGCTTTCCTCTCCTTGGTGAAATCCAACTTTTGACTTTCGGCTTGTTAACTTTCAGTCCGGCGCGCTGGGTTCATGCATTGGCGTGACCCCCGTGACATCTCGTCTTTTCAACTTTTCCGCCGATTGCTTCAGTCAAAAGTGAGTACTTTCGTACCATACGTGTTAATGTTATTGCCGTTTGCTGCAGTTAATTTGAAAGTTTTGAGACACTGGGTTTGTCAGCATTTAGTGCATTTAGGACAGAAAATGACGCTCCGGTATCAACCAAAAATTCCATACCTTGTGAATGATCATTAACAAACAGGCGTCTTACAGAATTCGTAACGTCGTTTTTCACCACAAACGTGTGCCCAACTCGTTTTTTAGCGTGTATGTGCAAGGTTGAACGCATTTACGGGCATTGTCTGATAATTTTCTATAGTACCAACAAAACGTTGATTTACGTGTTTGACTAGGGTCTCTTGAACTGGATCTGGTTCCCGAGCGTGAACGTTGATATCCTCGACTTGTTTCAAGTCTGCCTAAGCGTGTATAGATGTCGGCGAGTTTACCCTCAAAATCGGACTTCCCGACTGTACCAACGTCACAAGTATCATGAGTGACATTATGAAACCTTTGAACAAAGTTTTTAAGCGCACTTCGCCTGAATCGCCATATTCAGCTAACAACTTAGTTTTCAAAGCAGAGTACGATGTTCCAGCTGGTGGATTTTCCAAATTGTCGTATAGTATGCACAATTCTGTTTGATCAAGAGCAGTAATAACATAATTGAACTATGTTGAATCAATGATTATATAAGCAATTTTAAATTAATAATCCAGTTTGAACCATGGAAATTATTTTACAAACTTATTGTTTTTGCAAAAAGGTATTCAACATCCTCGCACCTTGAGCTGATCGTTATCAACTCAACGCCTAAGGATTTAACACTTTTCACATTAAAGTTCTAGAAAAGTCAGAATTAAAGTTATGGAAAAGTCACTATTACAAGTCCAGCTTTCTAGGTACTTTGATCTTCCGTCCGCTACGTGTCATAGTTCATTCTTCCTTCGAAGGGATAAGTTGGACACTAGTGTTTCCAAGAGGACGACAACGATCACTTACCCAAGTCGAAGACACTTCTAGAGGATACAGTCTCTGGATGGGTCTTAACAACTGTGTCGTAGCGGTCTGCAAGCGTACCAGTCTTGTGATGTTTTATTATCCAGGCAGAATTTTTATAACCCGAACCAAAATCCAGTCTACTCATTTGGTATTATCACTTCCAATATTCGGTAGCTCAGTCAGTAGAGCGTCGGGCTTGCATCTGAAGGGTTGTGGGTTCTGTCCTCGGCGGAGCCTGCAATTCTGATGGTTGCGAGATCTGCGTTTGTACCTGGCTAAAGACCGCCGTGTTCGCTAGTGGTGGCTGGGGCACGTTAAACAGATCGTGGTCACAAAGTCCCCCATGTTCCCATACCAAATCAATACCTCTGGGGGTACCTGATCAGGGGGTTATCGGCCTCTGATTTGGATCTAAATTACGATATGTGTGAGTGAATGGATGTGTGAAAGGGATCTTCCTGTAAAACGGATGTGTCATGTATGAAGAAGTCCAACCCTCCGGGGCGATGGCACCCCCAATTGGGCCATATATGGCCCTCACGACAACAACAACAACTTCCAATATTCATTACATCGCCAATCAAAATGAGACGATTGCACTTTTTAGATTAGAATTTTTGAATTAGTTTATCCTAAATACTCGGATTTTAATCGTTTCCGTAGGTCTGACATTAGTTTCTGACGGTATTTCACTCTCCTATCAGAGTATGTTCATCCACCTTGTCGAAATCTGGCACACCAGTCTGTCGTATATCTCTTATGAACAGAGAGACAAAGGAACAAGTTCACTGTCATTCTCAGAAACATAAGTCAGAGATTCCACATCACACAAAACAGTGGACATCTCTTCATAAGAAAAATGAGCTTTACTTAAAACTTTCCTTAAAATAATTTTCATCGCTCCAACTAACCTCTCCCAGAAGCCTCCCCACCAAGAAGGAGAGCGAAGAAAAAGAACAGGAAAAATTTGAACGCGAAGAAAAGAGATTATAATTAGAACGTGAAGATAAGAGATTAGGAAGGAAACAGGAGATTAAGCTAAAAGAGTTGGAAATCAAACTGAAAGAACAGGAAAACCGTAGATCACTAGAAAGCACGGGTACCGAAACGTCTGAGGGTGATCTAGTTATATACGTGAGACTCTTGTTAAGGAACAACTACCAAAAACCCCACAAAAAACGGAAAATTGGATATTTTTCTTCCATTAAGCGGAAACGATCTTTGAGGTTTATTCGGTACCAGAAGAGTATTGGGGAAAAATTATTTTACATAAATTGTCAGGTTTTATTAGTAGTTTAACAAACAATTTAGATATTGAGAAACTTACTGATTATCAATCAATTAAAGAATGCGTTTTAGCGGAGAATAAACTAACCCCATTACAGCACAAAAGGAATTTTGAGAATTGTGGAAAGAGACCAGGAGAAAACTATGTACAATGCGCTGCTCGGATAAGAACTCTTTTTGAATACTATTTAAAAAGCCGAGATATTTCTTCGTTGCAAGATTTAAAAGATCTGGTAATGGCAGATAAAATAAAAGAATTACTGCCAAACCACGTTACATCCCATATTCTGGTCAAAGAGGGAGAAAAATGGTTAAAACCAAACAAGTTGGTGAGGGAAATAGATATTTATCAGGAGGCTCAACCTCATGCGAGTTCGTCAGATAAATTTAGTCGCGACATAGGGTTGAGAAATTGGAGGTTAGAAATAGAATAGAATAGAATAATAGAAACGAAAGGGATGGACAGAGAATTGGAGGCAAAAGTAGTATTGGAGATCGCATCGTTAAGACGAATAGGTATGAGAAGGGCCAAGGAAGGGATAGTATAGATTACAGAACAAGGGAAAATCAGAAGGTGAAGTGTTTCCTTTGTGAGGAAATAGGGCACTTTAAAACCAATTGTCCAAAACTAATAGATCAGAGAGGAAGGGAAAGGAAAATTAACCAAGTGGTTAACAAAACAGATTAGGTGTTGGATAATTTCCCGGCTGAAAGGGAATTAAACAAAGTGGCAGTACATTTCGAAATTCCAGAAGGAAATCAAGAGGGGGAATTACCTCGGGAAGAATTTGGAATTGATAGTGAAAAGTTCAAAGGCATTATCGATAGCGGGGCAGAAATAAGGACATCAATAGTCCCCGAAAATTATTTGGAATCAGGGGGGGGAATATTATTAAAACCAACTATAGGTCCTGAAGTAGAGTCGAGACTGATTCCAATTCCGTTAAGTTTATGGACAGAGACGGATGATATAAGAGGCCTTTTGTTAATATCCAGGCAGCTTTCGTAGAAAATTTAAACGAGGTCGCATTGGTGACGCCACGTGATTTACGACTTATGAGAGAGCAGCTGCGCCGGTATCTAGGTGAATTCGTAGAGCCACGAATTCAAGACGAGGCTCAGCAGGGAAAGTTACCTCCTGGGGATAGAGGGGAGAATGACCCAAGTGGCGAAAGTACAACGGAAGTCCTCGATGTAAGGACGGTAACAATAGACGCGATCGAGTATCCGAAGGTCAAGGAACGGATAGTGGAAACCGATAATGAGGTGCCCTCATCACAAACGCAAAAATTTCGGATAGAGCAGGGGGCGTGTGAGTCTTTAAGATGCGCGTTTAGCAATGCAAGAGAAAGGAAGAACGATTACTGGCTAGACTCGGGGATTTTATACCACACTGGGAAGATCGCTGGACAGCCTTACAGTCAGTTGGTAGTTCCCGTAAGTCGGAGACAGGAAATCATCAAATTAGCGCATGAAACCTTGATGGGGGGACATCTAGCCTCTAAGAAAGCAAAAGAGAGGATCGCTATGTCATTTTACTGGGAAGGAATGGGCAAAGAGATAACGTGATGGTGTGAGGCCTGCCACAACTGTCAGTTAAGAAGGAGGACGAACGTGAAAGATCGAACTCCAATTGAAGCGGTAGGAAGGCCTGAGTTGCCTTTTCAGGTGGTTAATGCGGACATTTTTGGGTCAGTAGAGCCTAAATCCTCAAGGGGGCATCAGTACGTGTTATGCATTATGAACCAACACAGTAGATGGCCGGAGGCGGTACCTTTGAGATCGTTAACCGCGAAGACAATCTGTGAGGCGTTTACTGAAGTGTTCATGAGGATGGGGGTCCCACGGACTATCGCAATGGATAATGGGACAAATCTTTCATCCCGGTTAACCAAGGAATTTTTGGATAAGTTGGGCGTAACCCCAAAGTTTTCGACACCTGGATACCCTCCCGCGAACGGATTAGTGGAAAGGTTTATAGGGACCATGAAAAATATGCTTCATCATGCTATTAGTGATCAAGGAAGAGAGTGGGATAAATTACTACACTATTTATTATGGGCGTATAGAGGTATAAATAAAAAATATATTTTCCCTTGGTTTGCAGTGCACAACGCTAGGCTGTGTGCGGCATATGTGTGGTTAGAGTTTATTTGCAACATTATCACTCTCCAATCAGCCATCACTTACCATAATCAATGCTGGTCTCTAAAACAGCTAGCTGCCTTTTGTAGTTAGGGCATGTCCGCGATCTCACGTCATGTTTTGTATTGTATTTTGTGCGATGCAGGGAGTTAGTACAATTAATACACGTCTTCTCAACCTCTCCTCACGCGACCGTCGCATGCTCACCCCCACAGGTAAGACAAATTGGTTTTTCTGTTGAACTAAAAGTGCACCGGCCCTTGCTATGACCCAATTTGCCACAGCCGGTGCACTGCCTTACACTTTTGAACTCCTCTATTCTGCATCTTCTGAAACCCAGATAGATGAAAACCTTCACACATAAATTTCTGAAAGATGCTCGGTTCCAATGAGACAACCCAGTGATTGCCCCTCTGAGCCTTTATGTCAAAGTCGACACTGATGCCGTCCTCGCTTTCTACAAAACTATTAAGATCAACTAGTTCAGAAGGAAGGCCCGCCTTGTCAATATCTGGGTCCACACCTAATATGATGACCCTCGGCCTCATCAGCTTGGGTCGGTCGACTTCAAATATATTCGTGATACTGTCGATAGCTTTCAATTTATTGTGGAGTTCGTCCACCTCGGCCTGAGTACCGAGATCAACTGTAACCCCGCCGTCCCTAATCCTTCTTAACTGTATAACTTTTGTTCTCAGATCCCTGAGGGTGGCCTGTATTTTAGATTTATTGACCTCGAAGTCACAGTCCACTTTAGTCTTTGATAGAAGAGTGAATTTCTGAGACTGTGGACCGGACCTCCTTGAGGTTACAGGGCCTGATACCATTTGTGGGTAACTCGGGGCCGCAGGGGTGCATTCCTTTCTCAGCTCCTTCAATTCCTGTAAAATTTCTTCACCTCTCCCTTCAGCATTCCCATTCACGAGGCCCATATCCCGGATCTCCCTTACGACTTTTAGGGTTTTCCCCGTGGACCCACTGATGATGGTCGAGAGACTATCAATCTGGGCCTCCCTCTCCTCAAGAACACCCGTCATCCTTGCATTTTCTAGTTCCATGACGTGAACTCTGTCACGTTCCTCATTTACTAACATGCCCAGTTTCGATATCTCGCCCTCAAGCTCCCTGTTTCTACCCTGCTCCGCCATGGAAACCTCGTCCTGCATTTCTCTGAGTGATTGGTTTTTCTCTCGCACCATAGTTTCTAGGCTTGCTATTTTCTTTTTCAATGTTGCCAAGACGGAGGAGTTCGCAGTAGCCTTGAGCTGTGTGTCCGAAGTATAGATATCGGAGCTTGTGTCACCTGATTGTAAGTTGGTACGGCACAGCTCTCTAATTATATCGATAAAACAGTTCGTATATTTTACCAAACCCTTTTGGGTAATTGCAGTTTCTACCTTACTAGTTTTTTTGTCATTTAATAGCTTAGATAGCTCTGTTATGTTATCGCGACAGTTAATTAAGGTAGGATTGGTCAAATCGTCTTTGTTAAGATTATGAGCTATTCCGTCTAGTCCTAGACATATAGAATCTCCCGTCCCTGGGCGAAGGCTGTGGTTGCCCACAGTTGAGTTCTTAGAAGTCACTATATAATTGATAATTAAATCCTGCAAACCTGACCGAGGTCAAGCCCCAGGATAACGGCGATCACGAAGACCGGATCAGTGCCGACTTCAAAGCAGAAAAAAGACGGACGTACAAATTTTTAACATTATGATACACAAAACCCCAATAAATCCCTAGCCCCCAGCGCCACTCAATGGAGATGGCTCAACCAGTCAAATATGAATCCAGAATGATAATGGTAATTTGAGTTAACGTCGTACTAGAGCAACACAACGGGCTATTGACGACGGTCCGGAATCAGTCCCTTAAGAGAAAGATCCGAGGACAACACCTCGTAGTTTTGAACCGCGATCAGATGACGAAACAACACCTGAGCTGAATCCAGAATGATGAACCAGTCAAATATGAATAAAAACAGAAATCACACCAGGTCTCGACGACTGTAGGCAGGTAGGCTCCAAGGTTTAAGTCAGTCTGCGCATGGGACGCCACAAAGGAGGCTCGTAAGGGTGGAAACGGCAAGATGACACGTCCGTATTCAATGGTCGCCTCTAATTATACACTCATTGCCATAAAGATTTGCGCACCAAGAAATAATTGTGGGATCGTAACGAAACTTGGCATGAAGGTACATGTCGGCCAGATATGCAAATGATTAGAAATGCAGCGTGATTGCGCAATACGCAATGCCACTAGAAGGCGTGGAACTTCGTTCTCCTTCAAGTATAAAACAGGTAAGCAGAGCTTGTTTGAGTGTACTTAATCTTTTGCAAATGAAACGCTGAGGTAGACATGCCGTTACGCTGCCATCGAAGACAATATGAACAGCTGTCAGAGTTCGAGAGGGGAAGAATCATCGGGATGATGGAAGCTGGGGGGTCATCTCGGCGAGTAGCTCGTCAAGTAGGCCGTTCCGATTTTACTGTGAGCAGGTGTTGGGACCAGTGGATAGAAGAGACGTCATTTACACAGCGACCAGGCTCAGGACGCAATCGACAGACCAGTCGTCGAGAAGACCGTCACATCATACGAAACGCACGCGTAGAGCCTCATTGGCCGCTATCCAGACACAGGCAGCACCTTCACTACGGGCCACTGTGTCTTCCCGAACCATCGCAAGGCGCCTGGCTGAAGAACATCTGTTATCGCGGCGCCCATTACGTGTGCTGCCAATGACACCCACCCACTGACGTCTCTGTTTGGAGTGGTGTCGCGCACGACGGGATTGGACTTCAACGGAATGGAACCAGGTCTTCTTCAGCGACGAATCTAGATTCAATTTGAGCAGTGATGACAATCGTGTTCGTGTGAGGAGGCCCCGTGGTTAACACCTTCGCTTTACAGCGACACACCACTTCCACAGCTGGTGTGATGGTATGGGGTGCCATTACTTACGATACACGATCACCCCTAATATTGATTCATGGCATAATGACAGCCCAGCGGTACGTTCATGACATCCTTCAGCCATATGTGATGCTACTCATGGCAGGGATCCCAGGAGCCATTTTTCAACAAGACAATGCTCGGCCACACTCCGCAAGGATGTCACAAGACTGCCTTCGTCACATTACCACCCTTACATGGCCTGCTCGATCCCCAAATTTTTCACCAATCGTGCATATCTGGGATCACTTGGGACGGCAAGTTGTACACCCTACTAGTTTGGTCGAACTAGAGGCGCGTTTACAGCAACTGTGGAACGAGATGTTTCAGGACATCATACGGAACTTGCATGCCTCAATGCCCGCTCGTATCGCATCGTGCATTCGCGCTAGAGGGGGTCCAACAGAGTAGTAAAACTTCCGTTCATTTGTACTTTTTTCTGCAATAAAAGATCCTTTCTCTCTGATTTTCTAATTACTGACTTCAAAGTAGTTCTTACATGTGTAAAATTTCGTTTTATTTTGACGACGTTTTCTTGGTGCGCAAATTTTTATGGCAATGAGTGTACAATGACAAAAAGTACAAAATTATAGAACTCAGCAACCACTGGTCTCACGGACTCCAAACAATATTCAAAAGATGGATCACAGATTAAAAAGATCCCTCAAAGTAAAAATATATGGTGTCACAGCAGCGGGGGGTCCGCCACTGCCCTTTGAAAGTTCCGGTCAACTTAGCGTATAGAAAAAAATAAACCCAAGTCCAAGCACAAAAAACACTATAAAATCATAAAATAATAATACAACGAAGTAATAACTTATCTTGCGATGAGGGGGAGAGGGTCCTCTATCGATTGGTACAGGTTCCAGTCCTGTACCACTGGTATATCCTGATCAAAAGACAAATCTCCCGGAGTACACAAATCTCGCAACGATGAGCTCGAAGACCGGTGGCAGAGTTGATATATATAACTAATTGCTTGTTGTAGAAAGGATTTTCTAAATATCTTTTCCAGTAGAACAAGAACAAATCCAATGAGAAAAGGACTGCTTTTTACTCCAAAAACTAAGCGTGAATGGCGGAAAATCTTTAATTTCTTCTCATTTTCATGACCACCACAAGAATCGAAGATAATCTCTTTCTTCAGGTCTTATACTAATCTGCAGAAAGGCTTTCTCAATGTCTGAAATAACTCCATGTCTGTGTTCTCGAAATCTGAGAAGAATCGAGGGAATAAGGTCTATAAAATTTGGGCCAGATTGAAGACAATGCTTTAAAGAGAGTTGAAACTTTTCTCTTGCAGAATCATCGAACACAGGGCGCACCTTTGTGGTACCATTTTCTTCTACTACGGGCCTGTGTGGTAAGTAATGTCCATAGTCAATCGCTTCATATGTAGGTACCTCTCCAATTACTCCTAGTTCTTGCCAATCTGTCTGAACTTTAGCATACCTACCGTACAAATTTTCAGAGTGAAGCTTTCGCGTTGTAACTCCAGTCTTTTTAACGCCAAGTTCTGAGATATGGGATGGTGACGATAACCACCTGCCCAAGGCATAGAAACTTCATAACACTCTTCTTCATTGATTGAGATAGTTTCTTGAAACTCAGCTTTGATTTGAAACTCTATATCTTCCTTGGAATTTTTTGAAACAGAGTCAGTTATGCCACTAACGTCTAGACTCCAGAGATCAGTGATGGTAGCTTCTTTTACAAACATCGATGTTCTACCATTGCTGAATTTTCATAAGTCTCCAAAGGAGACTTCCCCATTTAAGTCCGTCCTAATTCAGTTTCAATGGCAACTAATCCACATGAAAGAACTCTTCGCTGTCCAGTCAATAGTTTTCTAGCAACATCAGAACCGATTAAAATTTCTATTGGTCCTGGATTCTCTTCATCAACCGGTTATTGAAATATTCATTGATTTCAATTCTTCAATCCACGGTCCAGCCTTCACAGAGGAAATGTTGTCGCAAATTACGGGTTGATCGAGTACATCAAAATTGCACAGGTAATAGCCGTCTAATTTCCCCAAGTGGACTTTAAAACAATCATGTTTCCGTGGGTTAGTTCTTTTACCACCCAAAAGTGAATGATTACTTCCTGTCGTAGAGATTCTAGATGCATTTTGGAAGTAGTACTCTTCAGAATGTAAGACTTTTGAGATCCGGTATCGATCAACATCTGAACACATGAAGAACACGGTCATTTTAAATTTACCTTCACGGTTTGTAAAAATACCTTAGAGGACAGAGCGATAAAAAAACTAGCCAAATTAAGAGATTTTTCCTGTTTTTCGTAATCTTCCTTTTTTTCTGAACAAAGCTCAGGGCAAATTGTTTTTATGAGACATTATAATGACATGATATTTGCTACAATGTATTTCACAAAATTTCTGCACATTTCACTGCGATGGCCCTTTTTTAAACATTTAAAGCAAGCTTTCTCTTTCTACAGTTTCTGTTTCTTAACCAAGCTCATTTTTCGCGCATTGAAACAGTAGGAGCTTTCATGTTGTCCGTCACAGAATGTACAGTTTTTAGAATTCAGAAAACTGGTGGTTAGTAACTCAGCTGCTGCAGATACTCGATTTTCCGTTACAGCGAAGACCTTTTTCCTACTCTTGGATTCAGTTTTAAGTCCAAAACCAGACAGCTAAATTTATTCCTTCGTCTGACTGAACTTCACATTTTAAAAAGGATATCAAGTTATCAAGCCTGCTTTCAAGTTCATTTCCATGATAGGAATTAAAGCTTCTTTGCCAAGCCCTAAGTAAGTCTGCGGGCATGAAAGACTCTACTAATAGATAAAGCATAACTGCACATTTCTCAGTTGTTACACCGAGTGTAGAAAAAGTGCTCGAAACTAAGATTCCAAATTATCATCAAGTGAGCAGAGAGAATAAGAATTATTCGCGCCAGTTGCATTTTTCTAATACAAGTTTCAATAACTCTCTTATGTACACTTTAATTAACACGTCTTCTCTACCGAACCGATATTTTAAACTTTCCACAGCTTTTCCGCATTTGTCACCAGTTGCAGTGAAACTTTCAATTATTTCTCTAGCACGTGACCCTTTTACAGTAGCTTGGATAAGATACTGAAACTTATCAACAGCATCGATATCCAGATCCTCATCTATAATTTTAATCTGTCACCAAAATGGTAACCAATCTTTCAAACTTCCATCAAATTTTCTAAGTTCAAGTTTAGAAAGCTTAAACTTTCTCAAGTTCTGTTTCACCCCATTTTCATCAATGTTTTCAGCATCCACTCTAGAAACATCTAAAATTTCACGGACACTTATAGTGATATTAAGATATTGAGTCTGGTAGCTTTCACCTACCTCTAATTCGTGGTGTACCGGATGAAATGGTGGGGAGACAGAAATGAAATGGTAGCGTAAAGGAATAAGATCTTTGGTTTCACCACTACAACTTTTATTCTAACATCCTACAGCTTAGCAGATATTTAAAGCAAGGTTACATACATTTTTGGGACAATAAGGGTACGGCAAGCGAAGTTGTTCTCGCTCTCAGTTGTCTTTGTGGAAAATTATAGTGTCTTTCAGGTCGCCTTTGAACTGAAAAACCAGATGTCGATGGAATTTTGAGTGTTCTCAAGGGGCTTGAGATTTATGAGATCGTGATGTCAGTGTAACGTCAGATGAAGAGGGTTTGTTTTAAGTGCCCAGAACTTTATGACCTATGTAATGTCAAATAGAGTGATGTAATAGTACTTCTAGGGTTAGTTATGGACAGTTGATCACTTGAAATGAGTTTTATGATCTCCAACCAATTAGGGAATTCTGGAATACATCTGCTTTGTGTCGGCTTGATCAGAGAAGCCGCGTTTAGAGCGGTACAGTGGTCTAGATCGGCTTCATCGTCATCCAGCAGCACTTGTAATATTTTAACACCTTGTTTCTTTAGCTGAGCAGCTCTTTCTCCAAGAACATTATAAGGAACTTGCAAAGCCTTCTCAGTAGGATCAGGTGCTTCAATTATGGACTTAATTGATTTCAAACCCTTGTAAAGGCACTATGTAGTGGTTCTTCTCGATTTACTTTCGCGATTGATATCCATGTCTTCGAAATCAATATTTAAGTAAATTCTTCAAAAGTCCTGTCACGGACGACACTATATTGGGTGAACAACACACCGATTACTCTAGGTTCGAATATAAAAATTTATTCACATTAAGCATTAATCTATTTACAATTTTTCAAGTTAACCGGAGACCACAAAATATGAGCATCAATTCCATCGTAATACATATTGCATACGCTTCTATTACAGTTCTGAGTGATTAGTGATTACATAACAGGGCAATCGCCCGAGCGGAGGAACCATGACGCCTCACGTCGGAAAGACGAAATTGTTTTACTTACTTTTTGGTTTTGCAAACGATATTCAACTAAAGATGTGCACAGTGTCGAATTTCGACTTCCTTAGCTGAAATAGAACAGTTCGAAAAAAGACATGAGAAAAATATGGATAAAGATGATAATGATTTATGAAAATTTGTAATTCACAAATATGACCGCGACATTTTTCTTGCTTGTGGTTCGCGAGAACGATGGATGGCTATTTCTTTGGCACGACATATTTATTAACTTCACATAACGGCACACGAGGAATAATAAAATACAACACAAGAAGCAAAACATACGATGCTACATGCTCGACAGGTTCAACACTAAGATCGTTGATAACTCATGTCTCACGCGGTTTTTTTCACACCGGAATTAACACTGCCACTCCTTGCAAAGGAATCGTACTGTCAAGCGGGAAGGAATATCCGAATTTCACAACTCCTTTCATAGTAAGGATCAGTCTCATCCATTGCTCCTGACATCTCAGTGATTGGCACTTATTTGTCCTGGATTTTTTTCCCCTTTTTTGCCATTTATTTTTAAGTTTTAAACATTTTTTAAGAATACTAAACAAAATAGAAAGTTTTGAAATTTGAAATAAATTCCCCGTTGTCGTGTCATCTTACAGCGTGTTTTAAATTTTTGAAGTGTCCTCAGATCTTTCCCTTCGAGATTGGTCCCGGACCGTCGCCAATAGTCCTTTGTGTTTCTCCAGTAACCGAATTCAACTACCTACCACTTCTTTACTCTGACCTGTCAATCATCGTCACCCCTCTGAGAGGAGTGCTGTCTTTTGCCAGGCATCTATTTCTACTTTCATCCCACTACTCTATTCCCAATCCCCCTTTCTTGTCATTTCTTTCCAGACGTTGTCTTGTGTTTGGCGTAGCTTGGCCAAATATGGCCCTTGCGCCATAAAATCTGAAAACTAACTTTGGCCCAACCCCGAAAATACCACCAGTCCACATTGTAGTTCCTTCATTTTCTGCATTTGCAGTTTTCTTTCATTTCATGACATTGTCTTTCATATTACTGAGGACTTTTATTTACAATACTATCCATACATAAGATTTCTGAAAGTCGGTAGAGTAATTTTGGGCGGCTTGAAAAATACATAGCAGTAAAACCATAAATCATAGATAACGAATCGGTAATGTTTGCAAACGCCTTCGTGCATTTTTTTAAGTTGACTGTGATGGATATTTATGATTCCGCTGAGACAACTTACGTATGTTGAATGGTTATCATTTTCTACTCGGTTCATTGTCCTTGAACTGCATAGTTCTTTCCGACTAGCTGAATAACCCGGCGTTGCTCGGGTTGAAATGGTTACATGTTGATTGAAAAATGAATTCGAGTACTCACTTTTCTTACATATTAAACTTCAAGGAATTAAGTTGTACAGAAAATACTTTTAACTTTATTCATTTAAGTTAAACGGAAAATACATTTTAACTTCGAAAAAACTTTTTTACTTCGTTTTAACTTTTTTTTTATAGCTTTACAATTTACTTCGGATGCAAAAAAAAAAAAAAAAAAAACATTTAATTCCTGAATAATATATTGCAGTATGGAAAAGATTAAAATACAAACAGAAACGAAATTCGGATGAAAAAATTGCAGAATTCTGAAAAACGAAAGATGTGCAAAGTGTTGAATTTCGACATCCTGAGATGAAATAGAGGAATTCGAAAAGACAGAAAAATATTAATAAGGACGGTAATGATTCAGTGGTCGATTAAGCGGTAAGCGGACTAAGCGGCTGCGTATGGCCTCGGAATACCGAAGGGTCCCCGAGGTCTTAAAATGTCTTTTATTTAGAGTTCGAGGAAAGTTGTGACAGCGTCTTTACAATGTGCGTCTTTAAGTGCATTGAAAAGAGTTTCTAATACAAGATGGTAAGCAAGAGCACATATTATATTAGCTATAAAACTTGATATCACCCATACAAAAGAGGCTCTAACTAAAATTTGTTATTAAGAAGAAAAAAAAAAGTTACCATTCTGAAGGCGACATCACTTCTGCAGAAAATCGACAAGTATGAAATCGCCTTAATGACAGGTATTTGGAATATTATTTCACAAAGAATAATTGCAACTAGTAAATCACTGTAAACACCGAACTATTAAAAAATAAGTACCCTACTGAAATCATTAGAAAATGTATCAATAATTTCAGAGAAGAATTTGAAAAAGAGGGAACTGATTTGTCAGGGCTATCATTTAAAGTGGAAGATGGACGAACTCACAGACAACAATAGAGACAAATGTTTTTTGATGAAAACAGAAGTCGGACTCATGAATTTACAATTAGAGAAAATTTATGTCATTTGTGAAAACATCAAGGTGTAAGAGGTAGGGGTGTTTACAGTTATAACTGCTTAAAATACATGAAGAAAAACAGGACTCAATTCTAAAAAATAGGAACACTTTTGCTTTCGATTCGAAAAAAGAACACAAGCAAACAAAACTCAAAGAGCCTAATGAATATACTATACACAGCAATTATGATTTTTTAACATTTACACAATCTTGAATGCAAAACACTAGAATTAATCTATCTAAAAGAAATAAACTATCGTTTAAACAAATTTCAATGCGGTGTGCATTTTACTAAAAAACGTCAGTTTTGTTTTTCATGAATAAAACTAAAACTTCGCATGCATTAAATTTTTTAAGTTTATTAGTAAGCATACCTGGTTTCCAATTAACAACAAGCTGGGGTAAGCTGTATTTACATAAATTCGAAACCAATGGCTGGCGATGTCTGTTTACCATGTGGACAGGTTGTCCAAAAAAGAATTCAGTTCAGGATTTCTAATGAACGGGTGTTCATATCTGCTTCTGGTTTTACCTGAAATAAAATTTCGAATCTGCGAGGAACTGTTATTCGGCCGCAAGTTAGGGCGCCATTTTGTAAGAGGTTGGGGTGCTTACAGTTATAACTGCTCAAAATACATGAAAGAAAACAGGACTTTAACCTAAGTATTTATTTGAAAAGTTATTTACACGAATTACATTTACAAAACAAAGAAAAAAAGAATAACAATATTTACAAAGAGGGGTTCCGAATTAACTGCGGACATAGCACATGCTACTCCGTTGGCGGTTCATCGCAGACTAACTAATTGGAATGCTTTTCCGATAGGGGCGCTACAGGGAACGAGAGGGGGAAAGCTTCACTGTCCGTTACACTCACCCTCAAGTTCCAATTTGACGTCTTGTTGAGGGACCAGCAGTTTTTGGTCGTTTGCTCCGTCTGAGGGTTAGTGGTGGTTTAGGATTAGGATCAAGGGCCTTAGGTCTGCCTCGTTTGCGTAATGGTGCAACCGGCACTGCATTTTCGTCCTGACACTTCTTCAATGCGGACACATGATACTGTCCCATTGGTTCATGAGGCTTGTCCACGTGGGCTACTTCATATGATGTTGGGGACCTTTGGGTGATGATGATGCATGGTCCGTCTCTTTTTGGCATGAACTTGGCTGTTTTTGCTTTAACAGCATTACTTTTAGGATGTAACGCAATCCACACTTTATCACAAGATTCATACTGTGGTGATTTCGGCGTTTTGGGTCGCGTAGGTCTTTCTCTGGTCCTGTTTGGTTTCGACTCTGTCTCGGATGTCATTGGAGATGTTAGCCAATCTTTTAAGATATGGTGTGATTTCCGGCACAAAATCATCATTGTCGACGATGGCACGGAAATCATTTGTTACATCATCAATTGTCCTCATCTCACGACCAAATTAAAGAAATGCAGCTGTTTCACCAGTAAAATCGCACTTAGCACTGTTCAATGCAAATCGAATCATTGGAAGTTTTTCAGCCCAATTAGTGTGATCCTGTCCCACAAGAATTGACAAACGTGGCTTTAGATCCCGATTCTTCCTTTCAACCGCATTCGTTTGTGGGTGAAATACTGTCGTGAGCTTCTGATCAATGTTCAAGAGGAAACACAGTTGCTGCATGACAGCGGAGACGGAGTTCCGTTATCACATATGATTCTCCCAGGAATCCCGTAGCGAAGGAAAATCTCTTCCACAAGTACAGTGGCACATTGATTTGCTGTGGCTGTAGTGAGAGAAAATAATTCTACCCACTTAGAGTTGTGCAATATTCAATTATAAAAATCCAGCCTTTTCCCTCTTTAGTTGCGGGCAGCGGTCCAAAGAGATCTATTGCCACAGTTTCAAAACGTTGACTGTATATTGGTGTTTGCAGTAGTCCGCAGGGTTTTTGATTACTGGCCTTGAATCTGGCGCATTCAGTACAGTTCTTAACATATTCAGCTATGAAAGAACGCATTCCAGTCCAATAATATCTTTTTATTATTCTATTGAACGTTCCATCCGCTCCATAGTGACCAGCATTTGGAGCGTCGTGATGTAACTTTAAAATCTCTACCCTTTCGTGTGAGGGTACTACCAATTGGGCTTCTTCAGCTTCTGAGGCAGGAGAATATCTGAACAAGACGCCTTGATTCATAATATATCCTCTTTGTGTCCAGTTCAAGTAGTCAACTCCCTTTTCAGGATCTTCAAAGCACGTGATTATTTTCTTGAGCTCTTCATCTTTTAATTGCTCCTCTCGGATTTCTTTGGGTGTCTTCTTAGGGAAGTCTACGGAAATAGTGGAAACGTCGCAGAGCACTTCATCGGTTTGTCAGACGGGTCTAGACAGCATGTCCGCCACATAGTTGCAATTTCCAGGAATATACTCCATCTTGAGATTGAACTCTTGCAACTGCAAAGCCAACCTTGCCAGTCTTCCTGACGGTGACTTTAAACTCATGAGCCACTTGAGAGGCGGATGATCTGACGAAATGACCACTTCGGCACCTTCAACGTACCCACGAAATTTCTGAAGTGCCCAGATGACAGCAAGGGCCTCGCGCTCTGTCGTTGAGTAATTCCGTTCCGCAGAACTCAGCAACCTACTTGCATATTCTACAGGATGCTCTTGGTTTTCATGCTTTTGCAGAAGGACAGCACCCAAAGCGTAATTACTTGCATCTGTTCGCATAAGGAATGGTTTAGTTTCATCCGCTTTCTTCAGAATGGGTTGGGAGGTCAAGCTTTGTTTCAGTTTTTCAAATGCTTTCTGCTGTTCAGCACCCCATTTCCAAGAAATACTTTTCTTTGTCAAATTGGAGAGTGGTCTGGCAATTTCAGAGAAGCTAGGAATAAATTTCCGATACCACGAAGAGGTTTGAATAAATCACTGAACTTGTTTCACTTTCCTAGGAGAAGTCATGGTGGTGATGGCAGTTACCTTATCTGGGTCTGTTTCAATTCCCTCTGAAGTTATCCAAAGTCCTAGATACTTCATTTTCGAACAGGGAAACTTACACTTCCCTCTGTTTGCATTGAGTCGAAATTTGTCAAGCCGGTCAAAAACGTTTTTTAGATCTTGAATGTGCTGCTCGAATGTGGGTGACAACACGATCAGGTCATCTAGGTACAACAGTATTTTTACTAAAAGAAGCCCATTCCGGAAACGGTCCATCAGGCGTTGAAACGTTGCAGGAGCGTTCCGCAAACCAAACGGCATTCTTCTGAACCGGTAAGTGGCGAAAGAACAGACAAACGCTGTTTTATCCCTGTCAGCTGGGTTGACTTCCACTTGATGATATCCAGATGTTAAGTCAATGGTAGACATATACTTGCTTGTCTTGGCATCATGCCACAAATCATCCATTCTCGGTAATGGATATGTATCGGGTAAGGTTCTTTCATTTATTTTCCGATAGTCCACGCAAAGTCTATAACCACTTGGCTTCGGGACTAAAACCACAGGTGCGGCATAGAGCAACTCGCACTCTTCAATAATATCCCTTTTCAACAAGTCATCAATTTGTTTCTTCAACACTTCCTTCTTAGAAGGCGGCAATCTGTACGGTGGGACAGATACAGGAGGATGATCACCGGTATTGATGTGGTGTTTGACATATGGAGTAGCTTCTCCCCCTGATTCAAAGATTTTTTCATATTGTTTCAACAGGGTGTTTTTTTTTTCTTCTCTTGACAGCTATTGACCTTCTTCTTCTCTCAATTGACAAGTATTTGATTCGGCATTTAACGTGCTCTTAATATCACACAGATTTGTTTCCTCAGCAAAATCAAATTTTCGACGCGGAAAATCGTTGAAGAACCATTTGCGACCCTTCAGGTCAAGAACGACACCAGCATCTTGAAGGAAATCCGTACCAAGGAGTGTACGATTTTCTTTTGCATGGGGTAATACAATCAAGTTTGTCTTGATGACTCTTCCTTCAAGTCCTATATTAACACAAGTTGTGTATGCTTCAACTTCATTTTTTCTTCCGTCAAAAAGTGTCATAGTGAGTTGGGTCTGAAGGTCTGCACCTTCTTGTTTGAGAATTTGATACAAAAGGACTCCAGCAATACAATGGATTGCACCGCTATC
The DNA here is from genome assembly GCA_947359465.1 of Metellina segmentata. Lineage (NCBI taxonomy): Eukaryota > Metazoa > Arthropoda > Arachnida > Araneae > Tetragnathidae > Metellina > Metellina segmentata. Next base: position 66,857,857 of record OX375873.1, on the reverse strand, counting down.
GGCACATGCATTGCCCAAGAATCCGTTTACTGTAATATTCAATACAGCTGATTGAGATGACTTGGCTAAACAGGATTGGAAGAGGATATTTCCAACTCGTGGGGAAGAGTTCGTGCTAGATGGACTGTATTTTGGACAACGAGATACAATTACACCAGGTTCACCACATCCATAGCAGATCTGCTCTCTTGGACATCAGAACTATGTTTATCATTTCTGGGATAAAAATTACTCTTCTTCGTAAAAGGTGGAGGTCTGGAAGTTTCACCTTTCGAATTAAAAGCCTTTTTCTTGACTGATGGCGTGTCACGTTTCAACGTAGTTCTCAAATTCTCATAAGTATCCAGCTTATCTGCTAAATTTTCAGGTGAATTCCACTCCGTCCATTCGTAGCTCGCAGTAAAAATCTCTATATGTCCCTTCAAGAGACTTTCTGTGCGTTGCGAATAATTGGCGGAATTTCTCAGCACTCAACTTATAGCGTTTCAGTAGCATGGTTTTAACGTGCTGATAATTCTTCGATTATTCCTCCGATTCTCTGGCTATTAGCTTAGCCACTTCTGCGGGTAATACTCCAATCAGGTAGGCAACCCATTTAGTTTCTGGCAATTTCAAGAACTTTAACTGCCTTTCGAAAAGATTCAGGTATAATGTAATATCCCATTCTTTGGGATCAAAACTTGGGATAAGTTTCTTCAGTTCATATTTCGGGATGTCGTCATCCGTCGTATGTGAAATTCCGTTTTCGATGCAATTCTTCTGAGCTTCAAGATTCAATCTCAACTTCGCCAGTTCAAATTTTCTTTCTTTATCCAGTTCTGCCTGCTTTGTGACTCTCTTTTCTTCCTCTTATCTTCTCTGCCACCGACAATGTTGGACAATAGGGATTTCACCATGTCTTCTTTATATTGAGGCGACTTCAATATCTGTTCTGTGATTTGTAGAATTCTAAGACCCTGGCCCAAGACCAAACCCATTTCTTCAGCCAAAATCCTCAAATCTTACTTCTTCGCTTTGGCAAGGAAGGCTATTTTTCGAATGTTCGAATTTTACAATTGTTTCACAAAATTAACGTCTTTTATACGAAAGAGTTTATAACACAAATAATATATACTGAAATGACTTAAATCAATTACTCTTCTAGAAAATTAGCAAGTGTGTAATAATACCAAAATTTCCTTAAAATCTTTAAACCTCTGTAATTCTAAACTTTCATAATTTTTTTTTCAAATGTGTTCATAAATTAAAGACACATTTCAAACACTTTATACAAAACATTTCCGAACAGCATGTCAAGAAATAACACTTTAAATTAAATCGATCGATAATTATATTTTAAAACAATCATAACTAAATTCCACTTTCATTGTTAGCTAAGCGAAAAATAAAAATGCTACTTCGATTTAGACAGCATATATTTCACTAAATAAAATAATTACAAACATAAATGCAATACGAGTACTTTCGTCACTATATAAGAATTGGTAAATAAGACACTTTTGATTTCAATTAAAAACACTTTCGGTTTCATTTCAGAGCACAGAACACTTTTGCTTTCAATTTAAAAATGAACACTTCTGTTTTCAATTTTAAAAAATGAACACTTCTGGTTTCATTTCAGAGCACAGACACTTGCTTTGATTTAAAAATGGACACTTTTGTTTTCAATTCTAAAAAAAACGAATACACTTGCGTTCGATTCGAAAAAAGAACACAAGCAAACAAAACTCAAAGAGCCTAATGAATATGCTATACACAGCAATTATGATTTTTTAACATTTGCACAATCTTGAATGCAAAACACTAGAATTAATCTATCTAAAAGTAATAAACTATCGTTTAAATAAATTTCAATGCGGTGTGCATTTTACTAAAAAACGTCAGTTTTGTTTTTCATGAATAAAACTAAAACTTCGCTTGCATTAAACTTTTTAAGTTTATTAGTAAGCATACCTGGTTTCCAATTTACAACAAGCTGGGGTAAGCTGTATTTACATAAATTCGAAACCAATGGCTGGCGATGTCTGTTTACCATGTGGACAGGTTGTCCAAAAACGAATTCAGTTCAGGATTTCTAATGAACGGGTGTTCATATCTGCTTCTGGTTTTACCTGAAATAAAATTTCGAATCTGCGAGGAACTGTTAATTCGGCCGCAAGTTAGGGCGCCATTTTGTAAGAGGTTGGGGTGCTTACAGTTATAACTGCTCAAAATACATGAAGGAAAACAGGACTTTAACCTAAGTATTTATTTGAAAAGTTATTTACACGAATATTACATTTACAAAACAAAGAAAAAAAGAATAATAATATTTACAAAGAGGAGTTCCGAATTAACTGCGGACATAGCACATGCTACTCCGTTGGCGGTTCATCGCAGACTAACTAATTGGAATGCTTTTCGCTAGGGGCGCTACAGGGAACGAGAGGGGGGAAGCTTCACTGTCCGTTACAAAGGCCGAATTATCTCAAACAACTCAGACGTTTGAAGTTGTTGTGCAGCCTTTTTCGAATATTTTTTGATTTATCAATAGAAGAAAATAAGAAAATGATCAAAAAGTTGAAGGAAATTTAAAAAATGACATCGGTGTTTGTAATTTTGAAGGTGTATTTGACCATTTTTAAGTATTTTTAAAAGAATATGAGGACATCATAAAAACAACACCAGACATATATCGATCCGCCAAAGAAATATCTTGCACATTTCCTAATCTCTACTATTATAAAAGGAAGTGTTTTTCTGTCTGCCTGTTTTTTTCGCTGCCGCAAAACCCTGACGATTCTATGACATTTACAGCAATGAGATTTGGCACACAGGTAGTCCTATTTTTTTGCAATTTTGCGTCGCGGCGAAATTTTAAAACTCAATCAAGAAGATTTTAAAATGAATTTAATAGTTTTATTCTCCAATGGGTTCTTTAAAGATGGAGGACTTTTTCTACCCACGTTGACCTTGGAACCATACCAGGTTTTTTCATCTTAGATATTTACACAAGAGATCGTAACGCCACATGAACTTTCTCTTTAAAAAAAAAAAAAAAAACCCAGATTGCATCTTCTGCCCTTCGCGTTATTTAAAAAAAAAAACGATTCATTTTCCTGTTTCATTTCATTTTCGCTTCCATTCTCATTTTCAATGAGAAAATTTCCGCTTCCATTTTCATTTTCAATGAGAGTTTGCTTCGCAAACCACGGGCAACGCCGGGCTAGCCACACAGTTGCTAGAGTTGAAATATTATTGAAATTTTTTCTAACAATTCTCTTATCTAATACGTCAGGAGAAAGATCGTTTTCTGATAACCCTCTGAATACCAAACCTCCCGAAACGGATTAACATCCAGACACCCGCTCGCCGGCCGAGATGGCCCAAAACTCATCAGCGTATCTTCCCCTCAACCGGTGAGGAGGAAAATCAGTCAACCCAACTTTACAAAGACTTTCCGAATAAAAACCTACACCTTAAGCGATCATCAGGTGTCAAGGGGTCCATTTCTAACTACGCAGATCAGCTTCTTCAGTCTGTCTGCGGACAGCATATAAACTCCTGTGAGATATTTTACTTTTAAAATGTCTGAGTGTAGAAAACTTTGAACCACCCAAGGGGTTAACTCTGGACCTCTAAAGAAAGGTGAAAAAATCGTAAATGAACTATTCGAGGCGGTTCTTCTTAGTATTCACTGCTTGAGGATGATAACACATGCTTTTGCTACAAAGAGAAACGCAAACGACTGTAACTTGTTCTGAATAGAATAGTGCGGAGTATGGATGTTAATAACCGTCCGGTTAAACCGATAAGTCGTTTTTTTCGTTTCGGTTAACCGGTTTTTTTTCGGTGTTTTCTTGGCACGGTTATAACCGAGGTTGTTATTTTAAAAACTAATAACCGGAAAATTCAAGAAAATTATATCTGTGGCCTGTGTTCATAGGATGCAAATGGTTATTTTTTCATAACTGATTTTTAAAGATCCACATAGTTTATAACCCTTTTTAAACATTCCCGTGACATAGCTTGTTCTCATTCTGTGACTTTACATTGTTTAGTCTATACGGGTTGAGGTATAAACAAAGGGGTGAGCGATGATCTAAAGTACATTTTTCCAAACAACGTTTAATTACTATGTAAATTTCAACAGGAGCCTAACACATATCTTTACAGGCGCCGAGTTTGAATCGGGGGCAGTAATGTTTGGGAAAGTGCTTTCGGTTACTATTTTTTATTATACTAGGGGGCTCCGCCCCCTGCTCGCTTACGCTCGCCAACCCTGAGGTATACTGCGATATTTGTATGAGGTATTCTGAGGTATACTGCGATATTTCAAAAATTAAAAACTAATAGTAATTACATATAGATACGGCAGTTTTAAAAAAAAGTAACAAAAATGTACCGATTTTTCCTGAATTTCAAAAAAATATTATCAAGAACCAAATTTAAATTTAAAAAAAAACTCGACTAGCTGCAAAAATTTACGTTGAGAGGTACTCTTAAAAAAAAACTCACGACTGAAGACTGAAAATTTGAATGTGTTTTGCTCACTCGCGGAAGAAATTTCACTTCTTCAACTTTAACACTTAATAAAACCTAAACTAATAGCCGCATCGGAAAAAAATCTTAATAATTATCCAGGGAATACGATGAAGAACAAAACATGTTAATTTCATTTTTTTCCGATCAGTACTTTCTCGGGAAACCGTCTAAGAATCGAGCTAAACAACACAGTTTTCAATCCTGCGGCGGCGGCGGTAACATTTTTTTTAATACTAGGGGGCTCCGCCCTCTGCTCGCTTACGCTCGCCAACCCCCGGGGATTGCTGCGCAATCCCATTTGGTTTGCTTCGCAAACCAACACTCCTGTCACAGATACCATTTGGTTTGCTTCGCAAACCAACATTACTTTCACAGAGAGAAACTATCTGAATAATTCGTATTATGCTGATTTCACTTTCCGGTTCATGACGTCACAGCGAGGGCTTCGCTGCGTCTCGCTTACGCTCGCCGAACCCGGGGATTGCTACGCAATCCGTTTGTTTTGCTTTCTCAAACCAATACTTCTTTCGCAAGTGATTTAACTTTTTTTTGCTTTAACACTTAATGCACCCTAAACTAATAGCCGCATCAGTAAAAAATCTTCTGCATCTTGTTCCCTGTACAATTTTAAGTAAACATTGTTCATATCCAAACTTTAAGATCTGTACTTTGTCGGTAAACTGTCTTGAGAACAGAGGGAAAAAAGCGAGCCTTTTTCCTCGCCAAATAAAAAGAAATCGTTTTTATGGCAATTGTTGCTACGATAAATTTGATATCTGGCAAACCCGATAGTCAAAAGTGCAACCCACTACTGCTTTCGGAAACAGCTATGCGAACTGAAAAATACGAAATTTGTGTCACCAACTTTTGATTGCATCGAATTTATTTATGAACCAATTTTAAAAATAATTGTACCGTAAGAAAGAGTATATTCTGAGGTATACTGCAATATTTTTAAAATTAAAAACTAACAGTAATACTATACAGATATGACCATTTTAGTTTTGTATCGGAAGTTACGATCTGAAAGTTCCGAAAATTGTATGACCAACTTTTAATTCCATCGATTTTATTTATTAACCAATTTGAAAAATAATTGTACCATAAGAAAGAGTGTAATGTAATGTATTCAGTGATGTTTTCAAATTTAAAAAATAATGGCTTTTGCCGTAGACAAAACGGTTTTAACAATAAGTAGCGAAAATATAAAAAGATTCCGAATTTTGTATGACGAACTTTTGATCGCATCCAATTTAATTATTAACCGATTTCAAAAATAATAGTACCGTAAGAAAGAGTATATTCTGAGGTATACTGCTATATTTAAAAAATTAAAAACTAATAGTAATTAGATATAGATACGGCAGTTTAAAAAAAAAGTAACAAAAATGTCCCGATTTTTCCTGAATTTCAAAAAAATATTATCAAGAACCAAATTTAAATTTAAAAAAAAACTCGACGAGCTGCAATAATTTTCGTTGAGAGGTACTCTTAAAAAAAAACTCACGACTGAAGACTGAAAATTTGAATGTGTTTTGCTCATTCGCGGAAGAAATTTCACTTCTTCAACTTTAACACTTAATAAAACCTAAACTAATAGCCGCATCGGAAAAAAAATCTTAATAATTATCCAGGGAATACGATGAAGAACAAAGCATGTTAATTTCATTTTTTTCCGATCAGTACTTTCTCGGGAAACCGTCTAAGAATCGAGCTAAACAACACAGTTTTCAATCCTGCGGCGGCGGCGTCGGCGGAGGTAACATTTTTTAAATATTGTACCGTCATGTAAGAATTTGACGGACAGCTGATTTAAAATTAAACTATTTATTTACATAAATATTTACAAGATAATTATGGGCACAGCCATCGACAATCGAACCCTGCCTGAAGCCAAAGTAACACAATTGGCAAAACAGAGACGTCTGTCTCTCGTTGAATCTCGAGTCCGAATTCCCTCAAAATCCACGTTCGCTTCGCAGAACCGCCGCTGACAACGAGAGGGGGGTGAATTCCGAGCCCTCTAGAGATGTTTATGTTCTCTGCCGAACAGAAACACCCCCACACAGCTGCGAAAACCGTCTCTCATCCCACCGCTAAAACGTGATCCCAGATAAGAGACCGGGGAACCGCACGTGCAGAATAAAGTTGTTTTCGCATTCCGAAACATTCCAGCGTCCACGTGTTAGGGAAAAGGGTCGGCAAGTACCATATGGTACAACCGCCCCCACTACTGAAAAAACTTTTCCCAAAGGTGAAAAGTTTTCAACGTACGCATCCACAGACGCACGGATAATCACCCACTGGCAATTCAGAATAACAGATCACTTACCACCACCATATCCTGAAACCGTGACTCAAGAATATGTGTAAGGCAAGTTAAATCCAATCAATTTAAAATTCATATACCGGAGTAACTTTCTACTCCCTTACAGTATGGTCACTCAAGGCTCAAATACCAAATTAAAATATAAACAAAATAAACACCAAACATTAAGACTTATACCAAATTCGTTAAAACTAAAACCAAATCACATTAACCACATCACATATAAGAATTTCGTTAAGCGAAACCCAAAATTTCAATACACAATACGAACTATAATAATACTTTCATTAAACCAACCAAAATACACCAAAACATATATAAAATATCAATCTTGTTAAGCGAAAACCAAATTCCTAAGTTTCACTCAACACACGTCATGAGTTGCAATTTTAAAACTACAAATCTTCGACAGTGGTTTAAAATGACAGAGTGAAAACATCCTAAACACAAAATTAATTTCCACTCTACACAAAACATAATTTAAATTTGCACGTAGCTTTCAGCGAAAAGTACTCGAGTGAAGAACATAGATACAAGAAATCAATTCCACCATACGCAAAACATAATTTACAACTTTTAACATTTAAAATCCTCAGCAAAAGATACTGATATCATTGAATGAATATTTCATAATTACAAGGCTACCAATTTCACTCCGAGCAAACATGATTCATAATTTTAGCACTTAAAATCTCCAGAAAGAAAAAAGAAACATTTAAGTGAAGTGCCCATAACTACAAAAATCTCCATTTCACTCAACTCAAAACATGATTCGCAATAATATTACACTATACAACACAAATCTTCCTCAATTACATTTTATTTAGCTCTTTGAATTTTCGTGAAAAGCGCGACTCAGACTGTCGGCGTTCAAGTGTTTTTTTCCCGATCGATGGACGATCTCGAAGTTATAGGGCTGGAGTGCCAGCGCCCATCTCATTAGTCGGGGGTTTGAACTGGCGTTGGTGCGCAACCAGACCAGTGGGTTGTGGTCAGTGACGACAACGAACCTTTTCCCATCTAGATAGTAGTGCAGTTTTTTTATAGCGAAAACAATAGCAGCGCATTCCTTCTCTGAAGTACAGTAAGTGCGCTCGACTTTGGAAAATTTTTTACTCATGTATAAAATGGGGTGTTCTTCCCCCTGAACATTCAACTGCGTGAGTACCACCCCCATCCCAAGATCTGAAGAATCGCACTGTACAATAAACTCGCGTTCAAAATCGGGTGCAAATAACACCGGTTCGCTCGTCAGTTTAGCCTTTAATTCCTGGAATGCCTTTTCGCATTCGTTCGTCCAAACAATTTCTCCCTTTCTTACCTTCCCCTTTAGGGCATCGGTTAACGGTGCTGCGACCACGGAATACATAGGGATGTACCTACTATAGTACCCGGCTAAACCCAGGAAAGCCCGAATGTGTGTTTTTGTTTGGGGAGTGGGAAATTCCTGAACACTTCTGACCTTGGCGTCTGCTGGGGATCGGAATCCGCGTCCAACAATGTGTCCCAAGTATTTTACATGGTTCTGCGCGAACCTACATTTTGACGGTTTGATCGTAAGCTTTGCTTTAGATATACGCTGAAGCACGCATTCGAGGTGTTCCAAGTGACGTTCCCACATGAGTCGGAAAAAATCGCGATATCATCCAAATACGGCACTGCAAACGACTCGCATCCCTTCAGTAACTCTGCCATAAGCCGAGAAAAGAAATATGGAGCGTTCTTCAGCCCAAAACTCATTCGTCGGGGACGATAAGTCCCAAAATTTGTACAAAACGCCGCCAATCGTTGGGCCCTAGGGCTCAAGGGTATTTGCCAATATCCCTTCGCAAGGTCTAGAACCGTTATGAAAGAGGCGGAGCTAACGAGTTCGATTCGCTCCTCGATGTGCGGTAGGGGGAAAAATTCTGTTCGAATAATTTCGTTTAGCCTCCTATAATCTACACAGGGCCTGGGGTCTTTCCCCGGGGTTTCTACGAGGATCATGGGCGATGTAAAATCGCTTTCTCCTACCTCGATAATGCCTAATTCCAACATGCGTTGTACTTCTCCTTTCAAAATTTCATTTTGTCTATGAGATGTTCGGTACGGTTTTGCCCTAACAGTTTTATTCCCGATAAGCTCGATATCGTGGACTACTAGGTCCGTTAGTCCAGGGTGATTTGAAAAACTGTTAGCATGCTTGTCTAACAATTTCCGTAATTGCGCTATTTGTCCTGGGTTGAGAAGGTCCGTCAGCTGACTGGACTGAGTAATGTCTTGGAAATCGTAAGCGTTCGGATCTTTTTCCAAGCATGGGAAATCAACTCCGTGATCCGCCAGAGACTCGGCAGCGGTTTCTAACGTCAGCAAGTTTACACATTCCGGTCTTTTATGGTAGGGTTTTAACATGTTTACATGGTAAATTTGCGACCTTTCCCGCTTTCCTGTTAACTCCACGATGTAATTGGTGTCCGATAGCTTGCTCCGAATCGTCCCAGGTCCTACCCATTGGACGGAGAATTTGTTGGGTCGGTTGGTCGCTAAGGTTAGCACTAAATCCCCATTTTTAAATTCTCGTTTAACCGTGTTTTTGTCATACCAATCCTTCCTCTTAACTTGTGACCCTTCCATTCGGGATATCGCCACTTCCTGACATCGTTTGAGTCGGTTTATCAGAGTAAACACATACTCGGTGACTTCATTATCCTCCTCGTTGGGGCCTAACCATCGTTCATACAGCAGAGTCTCTGGGGTCCTTAAGTTCTTCCCGTGCACGAGTTCTGCCGGGGCGTAGCCATGGCTCTCATGCACTACCGTGCGAAGCGCCAACAGTGCCAGAGGGAGGTGTTTTTCCCACTCTGGGCCAGCTTCGAGACATAACGCGCGCAACAATCGTTTAAAAGTCCGATGAAATCTCTCAACTGGGTTCGATTGCGGGTGAGCCACCGAACTGTGCCGGACTTTGATCCCAAAACGTTCGAAGAATTCCGAAGTCAACTCACTGGTAAAAGACGTACCCTGGTCACACTGAATTTCTTGTGGAAAACCCATGCGACCGAAAATGGTCAACAACGCGTCGGTGACGGTGACCGATCGTATGTCCGGCACGGGGATGGCTTCCGGATATTTTGAAGACATGCAAATTACGGTAATTAGGTACCGGTTTCCGCTCGGCGAGGTTTGAAACGGCCCACAGGCGTCCAGGTTTAATTTCGAAAAGACTTCTCGAATAATCGGAACCAATTTCATCGGGGCCTTTTTCCTGTCATTTGGCTTTCCCGCCCTTTGACAAGGATCACATGTCCGCACATAATCTTCCATCTCCCGAAAACACCCGGGCCAATAAAAATACCGCGCAAGCTTATCCTTTGATTTCGTACCCCCCATGTGCGCCGATGTCCCTTCGTGACACAACGCCAAAACCTTTTGCCTTAACGCCTTTGGCACTACTAATAATTTCTGTGCCAGACCCATTCGGTCTTCTCGACCTTTTACAAGTATTCCCTTCTCAAATGAATATGGTTTATCCCTCTGATTTCGTTTTGGGTCGGACGCCATCTCTAACGCCTCTTTCAAACTAGGGCAATTTTCCTGCGCCTTCTTAAATTCCTCTCTCTTTACTTCCAGAAGCTCCAATTCCGTGCCGCTTGCCTCCGCCACGGGAATAACAAGCGGTTCGTCCAACCTCAATTCTGTAGCTGTCTTGTCTATCCCCGGCGAGGGCGAAATCGAAACTACTTGGGGGTTTTCCCCCTCCCCTAAAACATTCGCTTCTGACTGCCGTTTCTGTAAACGCGTTTGAACGGCATTAATTTGCTCAGTTTCCGAGAACTCATATCCCGTTAATTCGCGAATCATCTGAGCTGTTCGGTTACCTAAGATGTATCGTCGCACATCGGCGGTGTTTGCAAAGACAGCTGCCTTGGTAGTGATTGACCCAAAACCTCCTTCTACTTTCACTTCCGCTAAGGGTAACGAAATTTGATAGGAGTCTAGCGGTTGCTGAATCCACACGGCTGAATCCACACGGTCTCTCCCGTGTAGGATTTGGGGTCCACGTAATTCCGGTGTACTAAATCCAAGGTCGAACCCGAATCTCGAAGGATGTTTATTTCTTTAGCGTTTACAGATCCCTTTGTACATACGGCATCAATAATTCATGTTCGGCTTCCCGTCTGAGTCTATTTACCGATTCAACTGTCACCCTATTCCCCAACCTCGGACAATTTGGCCTTAGGTGGTCGCTCGCGTTGCACTCAAAACACCGCGGCGTGCGTCTCCGGTCAAAAGTGTCGAATTTCCTTCCCTGGGAACTAGGCGGGAAAAAATCTTTCTTCCCTCGAGCGGGAGCAGGATGGTATTTCCCCTCTCTGACTTCCCCTGGGAGGGGCGTACCTTAGAGGAGGAATAAAGGTAGAGAGCGCATAGGGGTTGCCAGTGGTTGTCCTCGTAAGACCACGTGACGAACGGACGCTTCTTCGCCTCTGAGAACGGTCTCTATGGGATTTAACATGGGGACGGTAAATTGACGCGTTGAAGAGAGAAAGTTTATTGAAAAAAAACGGTTGACCAACTGTTGTGCAAACAATTGCAAGGAGAGAGGAACTGAAGGATCCCCCTACTCATGTCACAGATGTTATTATTTACTTATCTGCTTTTTTTTAAGTATTTAAAGCATATTAAAACGAGTAACGTTGCATCACATTGTTGTATAATCAATATTTATTCATCATTGTGAGAACTTTTTTACGTTAATTGACCTCGTGAGAACAATTTGAATATCTGTAAGCTGATAGAAAATGTTTTAGAGCCATTAAAATAATGAATTTTGCGAAAAAATCGAATGTTTTACGGTTATACGCAAAAATGCAGGTTGGCGAATCTTGGCGCCTTCCGCTGGAATAAACAAATGTCACGTATTTATAAAGTTGTAGGTAGGCTCTTGTATGCGGATGTGCAGTTCGCTTATTTAAGACTAGTCACTGCTTGGCTAGCCTGGCGTTGCAGTGCCATTTGCTTTTGTGGAGTTATAGGTTTGCTTCGCAAACCAAATTATGAACAATGGTTTGGATATCAAACCAAAACCACGGGCACGCCGTAATGGTCTTGGCGTTGTCGAATTCGGCAAAATACGAATTGCGAAGAAATCCAATCGGCGTGACGTCACGATCTCTTGCGAAAATATAAATATTTAATTGAAAAATTATGAATTTAAAAAAAATCAAGGTAGCTTTTTTTAGTGTAAAATTTCCGCAGATTTCATATCCGTTGAAATTTTCAATCCATCTTTAACGATTTTGATTTTACAAAAGAACTAAACAATACCAGTCAAAATGTTCGTTGTGGAATCGTTTGAGTGGTGAAATCAGGTAACACAAAGATTTGTTGATTATCAGTATTTTTTTGATATTTTAAAATAAAGCTACATCATATAGCTAAAGTTTATAACGAAGACCTCCAAAAAAAAATTGAGAAGTATAAATAATAAATTAACTTTGTTTAAAGGTCACTGATTCATTTGTGTATTTCATGGAAACTAAATGTAAATATATTTTTCATCAATTTAAAATCCTTTTCTTTCCAATATGTCAATTGTTCATTTATTTAAATTTTTTAACAGTACAGATAGTGGCATTTTCATTGACTTGTCTTCATTGGTATTGTATCGTATTAAGATGGGGCTTTTCTGTATTTTTTAGTCATAATTTCGTTTTTTAATTTTTATTTGTGCGTTCTTTGCTTCTCTATACTTTAAACAATATGGAAAAAAACTTAAAAAAAGCTGAGATAAAAAATTTTGAAATTATTTTCTCTTGACTGTTCTATTTTTCAAGGAATTGACCTGATGTAATCTATCTAATTAAGTGCTTCTGTTAGAGTATGAAATATTTATTTATCTGAGTCATTAAAAAAATATCAATGATCTTCCTGCATATGTATTTTTAAACGCTTGTCCAAAAGCCATGAAATTTATTCACATTGAAAACGTATTTGAAAAACAAAATCTGTTTCAAAATCTAATAATTATTACTTACAAGTTTTAAAATCATAAAACATATTTTCAAAATTAACAAAGTGATCTAAAATCATTAATATCATATATATTGCTTTTATGAAATAATGGTTCAAAGTACGCAAAATCATACAGTAAAAATACTTTATGCGAAATTATCTGTTTGAACTCCGTATTTTTTACAAAATAAGCACGAACTCCGTAATTTTTACAAAATAAACACATTTCGTTTATTTTGTGCTTATTTGGTTCTAAAAGGCGAAAGCCCGATAATCTTTACATTACGCAGGCGAAGGTATCGCCAAGATTGTTTACGTGGCGTGGTGATATGAAGCCAAATCTGGTTTAAGGGTGGGCTAAAAACGCTAAGTTAATAGTACAACAGCTTTTTCGACCTCATGAATGGCGATGCGCTCTCTATTCTTATCTCTCCTCTATGGGGCGTACTTCCTTTGGGTTTTTCGAAAGGCTTTCTTTTGGGTTTCCGAATGTCTTCGTAGGAATCTAGCAGTTCGGCTAATTTGCCGGGGTTTTTAATCTTAGCCCAATCATCGAGGAAATGGTCCCTCACCTCCAACGGGACACGTCTTTTGACTTGGTCCGTTATCATTAAATCTTTTAAAGATTCATAGTCCATAACCTCCAACCCTCGAATCCACTCTTCCAGATAATTTCGGGTTTCGAAAATAAAATCCTTCCAAGTGCTATCGGGTTTTCGGCTATGGTGGAGGAATTTTTGGCGAAAAATTTCGGGACTCAACTTATACCGCTTTAGCAGAAGCTCTTTGACGTGGTCATAGTTTTCTGCTACTTCATCTGGTTCGCGTGCGATGATCTGCACGATATCAAGAGGCAATACCGGTTGTAAGCAAGACACCCAGTCTTTTTTCTCAATGTTAGCCCTCTTAGCCTGACGCTCAAACATTATCAGGTACAGACTAATGTCGGTCTGGTCTGAATCGAATTTGGGAACCAGTTTTAAAATATCTATTCGTGGTTTTCCCTGGGAACTTAACGAGTCGACGTGATCGCGGGGTTCTCGTCGGGATGCCTCAATCCGTAGTTTTTCAAGCTCAAAGTTATACTGTCTTTCTTGTTCCCTATCCTTACTTGCTTGTTCCCTATCCCTATCCTTACTTGCTTGTTCTTTTTCCTGCCTCTCCCTCTCCCGTCTTTCCTGTATAATCCTTTCTAACGCCACTTTTGTGTATTCCTCATCGTAGGAATCGTGCGAGAGGATTAACTCCTTAAGTTGGGATGTCAGTAATCCCGGAGTAACCGTTCTTTCCAAAAATTCCGCTAGTTCCTCTAGATCTTGTTTCCTACCTTTGCCCAAGTACGCCATTTCAAAAATTCAAAATTGCCAAAAAACCAAAAAATTCAATTCTTTTGCACAACACCCAATTCAATACTTTTTACGACATACCGTAATCTCACAACATACAATAATTTAGCAATTCTAAAATGCACAATACAGATTCAAAAAAAAAAGATACTTAAGCTAAATCAATTCCCTTTGGAGTGACCACACTAATTGAGATTAACAAAATTTTAGCTATTACACAATTCTTGAAACTTAGTCACAGTGACAAAATAGGGAAATGGCACTAACCTGTATCTGCTGACTTGGATCACTTGGCACCACTGTCCACAGGCTGGACCACGGGTGGAAACACTGCACTGCACTGCACTATCTTCGGCTAAAAAGCCCACAACACACTCTTCGGCTGAAAGCCCACTGGTGTAGGTCGTCTCGACCTCTTCCACAACGCGCACAAATAGCACTGCGCCACTGACGAAAAAACGGTTCGCGATGAACCTATAATAGCCGATCAAGATGATCTCTGGACGAACCGGTGGGGAATCTATTCCCCTGATGAACAGGACTTGTCGAGCTTTCCGTCGATTCCGCTCACGCTCCGTTGAAAAGGGCCGGCAACTCGAAACCAAAACCAGAACTTCTTGCGACGAGTTTCGGTGATGGATGGGGTCGGTGACTCCGGTACCTCCTTCTCGCTTTCTCTAAGACTAGGGAACGGTCTCCAGCGAAAATCCGAACTTCTGGTTTCGAAGTTCTATGGTTTCAGCGAAAGTGACAATCCGACAGCGAAATGACAATCCGAACTTCTGGTTTCGAAGTTCTATCGGCCTTCTCTTTCAGGCAAAACGGCAGGTTCGATTTACTTGTCGAGGCTATTTTAATCTATCAACCCCGCTGCCACCAATATAATAAGCTGTACCGTCATGTAAGAATTTGACGGACAGCTGATTTAAAATTAAACTATTTATTTACATAAATATTTACAAGATAATTATGGGCACAGCCATCGACAATCGAACCCTGCCTGAAGCCAAAGTAACACAATTGGCAAAACAGAGACGTCTGTCTCTCGTTGAATCTCGAGTCCGAATTCCCTCAAAATCCACGTTCGCTTCGCAGAACCGCCGCTGACAACGAGAGGGGGGTGAATTCCGAGCCCTCTAGAGATGTTTATGTTCTCTGCCGAACAGAAACACCCCCACACAGCTGCGAAAACCGTCTCTCATCCCACCGCTAAAACGTGATCCCAGATAAGAGACCGGGGAACCGCACGTGCAGAATAAAGTTGTTTTCGCATTCCGAAACATTCCAGCGTCCACGTGTTAGGGAAAAGGGTCGGCAAGTACCATATGGTACAATATAGAGAGATAGAGAGATATTTGTATCTGATTTATGGAGAAGTGCATTACAACTCGCCTCGTGTTTTAGTGTGTTTGAATGTAAATGGTCTGAATTTTGGTTCTCGCAAACAGAAATGACTATTATCCATCAACAAAATTAACTTCTAGCTTTGGGAGTTAGTTGGTTTTTCACGATTACATCAAGATTTCTCATTTACTTAAAACTAAATCTTGTTTTCGACAATATAGTTAGCGTCTGTACCTAAATATATTTATTGTTGTAGTCGGTGAGAGACGAGAAGTCCAAATTACAAATGCATTAATTTACATGGTATGTAAAGACAACGCCCCTCACTCTATTGTGGAAAAGAAGTGTTTCCTGCATTACACTAAAACGATTGCACCTTTATACAAACCACCTTCCAGAAATACCGTAAGAACTTTATTAACAATTGAAGTATTAAAGAACCAGTTTCTAAGACCAAAATAGGGTAAATATTTATGTACTTACAGGTGACACAGATGGTGTCCTCACGGTATAGTGCTACCACATCATTTTACTCATAAGTAAATTGGTAGATATACAACATTTTCCCCTTCCTGCTGATATCTGCACAATAGTCAATACCAGTCGGAGCTTTTTAGTTGTGACAGCTCATAACTCTATCTGTAAGAATTGCAGTAAATCTTACTTCGATTATTTTGATAGATAATATATATTGACAAAAGTAATTTTATTACAATTATTAAAGGACCTGATGATTACCTCCTAGAGACAATAATGCTCGGTATTCGAAAACTCTCGTCTCCTTATATTGGTGAGTACATCTCATCGAAAATCGGGGACATCTTGGACTCTTTTAAAATACCAAAATCTAAAATAGTGTCTGCATGTACTGATGGAGGAACTAACATGATTTCAGGACTAAAAAAATTACTTGGTGAAAGGAAGAATATATATTGTGTTGGCCATATGCTAAATTTTGTTATAATGGAAGGATTAGAGGATAGTGCTCATTCGAAGTTAAAAGAGCTCATTGGGGAAGTAAAGCAAATAATAAAGTTTTCTAGGCACAGTAATTTGTTTGGGTGAATAATCTGAGGAGCGAACACCTAAGAGAAGGAAATGCAGAAGGAAATATTCTTCTTTTTGTTCAATCCGTCCCAAAATGTTAAATGTTAAACCGAATTGTCACTGCCAAAAAATTGGCGAATTTGCGAGAAATAAAGCAAGACGTAAATTCATGTAAAAATATTAACGTGTTATGGTATGCAATTTTTGATTACTTTTCTTTTTTGTTAAGGGCCCCGAAAATTTTACCGCTTGAGGCCTACACTTGACTTGATCCGCCACTACGAAGGAGGCGCAACGCGTTATTGAGTAGGTGGTCATTATGTTTTCACTCTTCAGTGTATATATATCTATACATACATGTGTTGTGTGTGTGGTTAATGCTTGAAGCCATGAAACCCCTGTTTTTTTTTTTTGCTTGCTATAAGGTTGCATATGATTGTTTTATATGGTTGTGCTTAATGAGATTTTTTTATACTTATTGAATTTTTTCTTCAATTGCCATAAAATATTAATAGAACCTTCGCATTAATTACTAGTTTCATACAAACAGTCATATCTTGAATAAAGTAGCTTTTCAATGTGCAGCTGTAGAGAGAGAAAAAGCAAAATGCAGACATTAAATTTACAATACCTCTGATCTTTTAACTAATACTTACGTCCTATTTGAGTCGGCATTGACCTCCAAATGCAGAAAAGCCGTGTCATATTTATGTCAAGTTCTTAGCTTAAGATATCGTTTCTCGTTGTTTCTCTGACGTTTGAGTGTTTGGAAAATAATTCTTAGCTTCTTTTGGTATTTGACACAGGGACGATAGGTTGATGGTACTTCGGACCAATTTTCATGTTCCCAAAACCCATTTTCTTCTTATCTTTGATATAGAGTTCGTAAGACCGAATTGACGCCAACTAAAACGTACTATTTTATTCTCCTTGCTACAAATACCAATATATAGACTAAAATATTGTCTGTATCCAATATTTGTAGTAATTCATTTACACGGAATAGTGCATGTTTCACGATTATTACGAGACCCCATGTTAGAGTGAGTTAAAATTTACACCACTTTTAACGACTTTTGTTGTTGCTATACGCAAGGAAGGATGTTCTATTTTAAAACAATAGTTTCCACACTTCATGTTTAACCATCTTCCTTATTCCACATAAAAAAATTGTCTTGACTTATTTCGAAAAACATTTTTAAGTAAATTTTTCTGGATCTTGATTTAGCCCTTTCAACTGCAATGGTTTCACTGCGAAAATTACTTTGTTAATTTGCATACTGTTTTTTTTCGGGTAACCACTCGACAAGTGCTACATAGTTCCGTCATACATCGATTAATAGAGTAAAATGTGTTCCATTCCATTCCAAATTGGAGCACAGACCAACAACGGATTAGCCACGAATGGCTTGGGAAAGTCTGGAGTAGGACAATTGAAGAAAGGGGCCATAGGACACGCCTCCCGGCAAAAACCCCTGTCAGCGCAGGGTAGGCAAGACGAGGAGTAGGCGTGGTCGACCCAAAGGAGCTGACGTGAGGAGTGAGTATACGACATTCACTTTCTCGCTCATGTTTATCAATCGACCGAAGCCATGAATAGAGTCGAGTTTGTTTTCAGAATTTGGGCCGCACGGCGTACGAGGACGGTATCTCGCAAGAGACGCGACCTCCCAGGCATCTCTACTAGGCAAGCGCCTTCAGCCTCAGTAGCCCAGTAGAACAGCAGTCTACCACCGCTATCCTTTTGATCCAGTGCCGTGGGCGGTAGTAACGGTACTATCATCTTTGGAGCTTTGTATCTTCTCTGGAGCCTTGCCGTCTACCAGATATCCTTAATTCGTAAGCTTACAGGTATTAACCTAGGGCCGTCGAGTGAGTGGTACCCGACACCACTAGTTACCGGGTGGCACTTATTGGAGGTTACTGTCACTACTTGACCGTAAAGACAGCGACTTTTGCCCATGTGACTCACACTAGATGAGCTATAGAGCCAGTCTCTATGGGCCGAACCAACAGGGCTGCAGTGGAGTGTATACGGCGGTATACGCCGTATACCGTCTGGTTTTTCCGTCAAATTCAGTATAATCTCAGCTTTTTTTTAAAAACAGCGTACACGCTTTGATTTCCCTAGAAAACATCGTGCGAAACATCACGTGAAGCGCAGATAACTGTATAAGCAAAAGAAAATATTCTATTTCAAGATATCTCCTTGATACATAATTCCAAAATCATACCTATTAATCAAAAGCAATTCATTTAAAGTATGTCGATAGAATGAAATCCAGACTTTGTTCTGTTAATGAAGAAAATTGTCAATTTTTAAGGACATATTCTGTTTGATCCAGAAAATGTAAATACATAGGATATTCGCCATGGAGAAAAGAAGGTAAAAAGGATCTGTCAACATTTTGGTCTAAATGAAATGTGCACTATTCAATTGAGAACAATGAAAACGCCCAAGTTGTTCCAGAAAAATTAAAGCATTTAAAAACATTTGAAATAATATCATGTTCCACGGCTAAGTGCGAACGCGGGTTCAGTTTAATGAATAACAAAGTGTAACAGATTTGAGATCATCTTTATTAATTTCAAACGTCTCCAATCTAATGTGTATTAAAGCAAATAAACCACCTATAGAACACTTTGAACCGGAAAAAAAATTTGTAAATTCTTGTGCTTTCTATTCGTGCTCTTCTACCGGTGGGTAATGTAAGGAATTTTATAAATACCTGTTTCGCCAGAGAGGGAGCCTTAAGCCTAAGATTTAGGCGTCAACATTTTGGTCACATAGCTGCCCAAGTGAAACAACGCTTGTTAGCAGTCAGGGCGCTTAGAGTAGTCTCCAGGAGTTTTACGCAGAAAGTCAAGCCCGTTTCTGAGGTGTTCAACAAGTTTGCAGTCGAGGATGCAATGGAGAGAATCTCCAACTTTTCCTCACTGACACAAGTTTGATGTATGTCGCTTATTACGCTGAAAGTACTCTGGAAAGCAATCATGTCTGTAAGCAAAGATTCTGGGATATACTTGGAAAGTTGAACTGGGATACAGTTGGGTGATAGATGTGTCTTCTGAGATCCGGCGTGGGGAGGAACTGATAAGTTACTCTGCCCACCGTGTCTCCACTCTGTTGCCACATCCATCGGTCCATGATACAATTCAATGGGGCTAATCGAATAGAAATTTTATCCGGTACTTCAACTTGATTGAATAGAGGTGTGCGTGAAAGAGTTAATGAAACACAATAAATGAAATAGATTCCAAATGTTACATTCTATTCCTGTCAGGTGCATTCCTCCATGGGTCAGTAAAACTTACATTGCGTGTGTCCGTCCATTACTTGATATTGTATGTCCTGTGTCTGGCGAAGCATGGCCAAATATGAGCCTTGCGCCATAAAACCCCAAAACCAACCACCAAGTGTGTACTAATAAATATCGTTCTTATACATATAATAAAGCTTAAAATATATTATTTTGATTAAAAAAATATTATATTGATTTGTAATATAAAATTAATAATTTTTAAATATGCGCATTCAAATCTTGGATATCAAACTTTTAAAAAAATAAACAAAATACATATTTAGTTCACTAACATAATAATCTATGAGACAAAGCAGAAACATTTTGACGCACTTATAAGATTACATTCTGTACGTCTGTGAATCTGTACGCTTGAAAAACTTCAAAACTGAGAGGTGGTTTTGCAAAATATTTGACTGCTCTTAGTGCATAACTCATTTGGTTTTCCATTTCAAATGGTATTCTATATTACTTTTTAAATTAAATTTCTGCCGTACATGTTGAATTTACCAAAACTTCTGTATTTTGAGTACATCGCATGCAGGTAAGACTTTCCTTTAGCTTAAATATTTATATGAGAGACATCTTTTGTTTCTTCTGTGGGAGCAATAATCGTTCTTGCTATCTTCTACTATAACGTAACATTGCATAATATGGGTTACATGGTGAAATTTTTAAAGGATGCACTTTTTTGTTCATTGATTCTTAACAATAACATAAAATAAGCTTTTTGAACCTTATCTATTACATTCAAATTTTAAACAGAATATTATAAAACATTGAGATAGTACTTATGCTCCCAACCTGAATCCCTCAACTGGAAACACTTGGAAGTAAAATTTTTTCAGCGAACATTACACCTCTCCACCTTATTTTAAGAAAAACTATTTCTTAAACTTCATCTCTCAAAATCTCAGATGTTATTTTAAAAATTCCTTTTTCTAACATTATATAACTTTATTTTCTATAAAGAAGAAATGAACTGTGTTCCTACTCACATGAAAAAAATTTAAAACATTAAATTTCTATAAAAACATGCGAATTTAATCGACAAAATTTCTGCAGTAATTTAATTTATCAAGCATAAAACATAGTTTATGAACGTATTAATAGCAAATTTTGAAATGAAGGTTAGTACCTACACTACATTTGTTGCGAAGCGATGCTACACTTTTATAAAAAGTTTCGTAGTTGATAAACAAAAACATCAACCAACAACACATAAATGTGTCATAAAAAGCTTTTAATACTTCACTTTCTTCAGTGTTTGAAAAATTTAATGTTTTAAATTGTTATGCTTGTAATGTCAACTTTCCTTTTATGATGTTGGAAATTGTCTAATGTGGTGAAGCTGTTGAACCAGGGGCGTAGAATTGGATCGGGTATGGACGAGCAAGTATCCCAAGAGAAGGATTGTTAAGAAACAACTAAGAAATTATTGATTTGAGAAGCTTAATCATCATTGACATTTTCACTAATCTTTGGCTATCGTATCATTTTGTAAAGTTCTACAAATTTACTGCAAAGTATAACTTGCTCACTTTTGGACACCTAAGACACGATTTAACACTCCAATCCACCAAACAGACTTTTTTCTGAATGCCTTTAATCTACGTGAATTTTACAGCGCATTCAATCCAAGAAAGCATTTATTCTATGGTCAAGTCATCAAAACGTTCTCAAAACCATCAATATATTTTGTATATATTTTTTTAAGTCGTCAAAATAAGCACTATTTCCTGATGAATTGTAATCAAAATACTATCTGCATAAAAATGAATATCTCCAATTATATTTGTCTCAAATCATACTTAATATCCAAATGTTTTCACCACCTATATATACTCATTGCCATAAAAATTTCCGCACCAAGAAAAAGTCGTCAAAATGAAACCAAATTTTACACATGTAAGTACTACTTTAATATAAGTAAGTGATTAGAAAATCAAAGAAAAAGGATAATTTATTGCGGAAAAAAGTACAAATGAACGGAAGTTTTAGTACTCTGTTGGACCCCCTCTAGCGCGAATGCACGATGCGATACGAGCGGGCATTGAGGCATACAAGTTCCGTATGATTTCCTGAGACATCTCGTTCCGCAGTTGCTGTAAACGCGCCTCTAGTTCGATCAAACTCGAATGGTGTCCAACTTGCCGTCCCAAATGATCCCAGATTTGCTCGATTGGTGACAAATCTGTGGATCGAGCAGGCCAGGGAAGGGTGGTAATGTAGCGGATACAGTCTTGTGACATCCTTGCTGTGTGTGGCCGAGCATTGTCTTGTTGAAAAATGGCTCCTGGGAGCCCTGCCATGAGTGACATCACATGTGGCTGTAGCATGTCATGAGCGTACCGCAGTGCTGTCATTGTGCCATGGATCAATATTAGGAGTGACCGTGTATCGTAAGCAATGGCACCCCATACCATCACACCAGCTGTGGAAGTGGTGTGTCGCTGTAAAGCGAAGGTGTTCACCACGGGGCCTCCTCACACGAACACGATTGTCATCACTGCTCAAATTGAATCTAGATTCGTCGCTGAAGAAGACCTGGTTCCATTCCGTTGAAGTCCAATCCCGTCGTGCGCGACACCACTCCAAACAGAGACGTCAGTGGGTGGGTGTCATTGGCAGCACACGTAATGGGCGCCGCGATACCAGATGTCCTTCAGCCAGGCGCCTTGCGATGGTTCGGGAAGACACAGGGGCCCGTAGAGAAGATGCCTGCCTGTGTTTGAATAGCGGCCAATGAGGCAGTTGGCTTCACGCGTGCGTTTCGTATGATGTGACGGTCTTCTCAACGACTGGTCTGTCGAGGGCGTCCTGATCCTGGTCGCCTTTTAAATTACGTCTCTTCTGTCCACTGGTCCCAACACCTCCTCACAGTAAAATCAGAACGGCCTACTTGACGAGCTTCCATCATCCCGATGATTCTTCCCCTCTCGAACTCTGACAGCTGCTCATATTGTCTCCGATGGCGGCGTAACGGCATGTCTACCTCAGCGTTTCCTATGCAAAAGATTAAGTTCACTCAAGCAAGCTCTGCTTACATGTTTTATACTTTAAGGAGAACGAAGTTCAACGCCCTCTAGTGGCATTACGTAATGCGCAATCACGCTGCATTTCTAATCATTTGCATATCTGGCCAACATGTACCTTCATGCCAAGTTTCGTTACGATCCCACAATTATTTCTTGGTGCGCAAATTTTTATGGCAATGAGTGTAGCTGTAACCGATAGATATAAATCAAGTACCATTGCATTGACGTAAATCTATTTAAGCTAATGTTTACCAAGACAGTACCAATTATAAAGTGTACAATATAAATTACCAAGTATAAAGTACACATTACAACAACCGATTCGTGTTTTTAGGAGATTTTACAAAAGATAAAAAAGTTGGAAAATTACTATCTTCAAAAATATTATTATTTTTAATAAAATGCACAAAAATGAGAAACATTTTATTTCATTTCAGTAAGTGAATATAAGACTTAACAAATCTATGTGTTACGCATATTTTCGTATGACATTTCGTCATAGGTTCTTAAATTGTACCATGCCGTTTCATTCATCCAATGCTGCGCCAATCTGGTTGTCTATGTCAACAAGTATTGTTGCTAAGAATTTTGAGTCTTTGAGTCTCCTCAGAGAAAATATAGCGAGCATTAGATATGATATAATTTACATTTCGGAAGCTATTGTAAATTTCAAGACCTTCTTATAGTTTATCTTAATAATCTTTACAACATACAGCGCATAGTTTTATTTATCTTTAAAGATAACTGCCTCTTCGTCGGAAATTCTAGTTCTCATTTTCTTAACAGCTGTGGATTCCCACGTGTTGTAATTTCGAAGGTTGTCATTTTTAAAGAGAAACGCAAAAGAGTATGTCGAAAATGGTTTTGAAAGCAGCAGGTTTTATTGCCCTCGTTTTCGGGTAAGTTCAAATATAAAACTAAACTATACCAATAATTAGAACTTCAGTTTCTCTATTAATAAGATAAAATAAAATTAATGTTAATCTGCTGTTCAATAAATATATCATAACTTGTTGTTAAATGAAAAAAAATCAGTTTACAATGAAGTTACATGGTACTTTAAACCACACAAATGGTTTTTGTAGTTACCCTGAACACTTTGATCATATGAACATCATTTACATGTATTGATGAATGCTGAAATATGTAGGAAACAAAATATGAAAAGGTTTGCACTCAATGTATATCGCACCCTTCAAAAGTGATGCAACTCAAAGTATTTAAACTCTCAGGACTGAAAGTCAGTCTTTCTTGCACATAAAACTTGCTATATACCTATCAATTAAAAAAATTTTGAATAAAATTGTCTTGCATTTAAATGCAATAACGCCATAAAAACTATATTTAACTTGTTAGCATAATTAAATATACTCAAAGCTTCAATTTGAGACTTTTCAGGAAATAAGTTCTAATGTTATTGTACTTTCATTGAAAGATAATTAAAATACGAATTTGAAGCAAAAAAGTGCCATGAAGAAAATTTCAAAGTAGTCAGTAAAATGTCGTTTGTAATCAAATAATAATTTTTCTCTGCACTTGAGCAACTCAAAATATGGAGTGGCATTTTAAATATCTTCAGCATAATATATTTGATAAATTAATTTTATTTGGGGAAAATTAACTGTTGATTAAAGAAAAACTTAATGAGTGAGATGTTTTATGTGTGCCTATCAATAATTCATTACCAAGTACTCATCAATAAAGTTGTTTTCGCATAGCACTGAAATCATATTTATTTTTACTCAAGTAGCAATAAAAAAAATTGGAACTTTTAAATTCCTAGTCACTGGCCATTTCAAGGTGTGCATGTGTCCCTTTCCTAGGGAAATATAAAACGCCAAATTTAAGTTGACAACCAGGACAACACTTTTAGTATCTTTAACAACGCTTTCGTAACATAATTACTAGAAACTAATTACACAACCATTCGTCAATACCTAAGGAAACAATAATATTTACTCAGTCTAAAACCGTTTAGCGTTTTTAAACAACTATCAACAAAATCTGTACTAATATAAAAGTAAGTGTTTGTCTCTGTGTGTGTGCAAATGATTAAAATTTGGTGTCCAATGAATGAATGGTGCGATCTCCAGCGCATCGGAACTGCGCATCCAGCAGATGTAAATAAGGAGTTGTTCTTGAACTGTTGTTAAAATTTTCTGCTGCATTGCGATTTAGGATACCTTTTAACGACTGAAAAAATGACTCGCCGCAGGATTCGAGCTCATTACGAGCAACTTTCAGAGTTTGAAAGAGGTCGTATCATTGGATTGAAAGAGGCAGGTTGGGCAAATCGGAGAATCGCTCGTCATGTGAGTCGAAGCGATGCGGCGATTAGAAGATGCTGGCAAGAGTGGGTGGACAATGGCAGATTTCAGCGTCATGATGGTAGCGGTCGACGTAGGGCCACAACAGATCGCGAGGACAGAGTGATTGTCAGATCAGCTGTCACAGTGCCTGATTCATCGCTATCAACCATCAGTTGTGCGACCCACACACGAGTGTCCACCATGACCATTTACAGACGGCTGAGAGAGCGAAATCTACGCTCGTACCGACCGTTACGCCACCTGCCACTCACGCCTGCACACGGTCGAGCCAGATTACAGTGGTGCTTGGCTCGATCAGGCTGGAATGATGCTGACTGGGGACGTATTTTCTTTAGCGACGAATCCCGCTTCCAACTGTGTACTGACGATCATCGAAGACGTGTCTGGAGACGCCCAGGGCAGCGTGACGATCCTGCTTTCACTATTGCACGCCACACGGGCCCTCAACAAGGATTTATGGTCTGGAGGGCCATTTCCCTTGATAGCCGGGCCCCTATGGTCGTCATTAGAGGTACACTTACTGCACAGCGGTACGTTGACGACATTTTGAGACCTGGTTTGCTACCGTTCCTTTCGCAGTACCCTGGGCTTATTTTTCAGCAAGACAATGCCAGACCACATACGGCACATGTTTCTATGAACTGTCTTCAAGCATGTCAAACACTTCCTTGGCCAGCCAGATCACCAGATCTCTCTGCCATCGAGCATTTAAACTAAACGAGCTAAAAAAGTTTAAATAAAAAAAATCTGATTTAAATTAAAAAAAATCTGATTTAAATAAAAAAATTCCGATTACTTGATTTTTTTTAAATTAAGATTTTTTTATACGCTGATATCTAGTTTATGTAAACTTACTTTGTATGTGTGTACTTCATACACATTCAACTACACTGTTGTCCAAATTATCTTTATACTAGGGGGCCCGCCCCCTGCTCGCTGACGCTCGCCAACCCCCGGAGGATTGCTTCGCAATCCGCATTGGATCGCTGCGCGAACCAAAGCTCGCTTCGCTCGCATCAATGAAGACATGTGTCCTAGCAGAAGGAATTGTTTACAAAATATGATATTCCAAAAAAATACTTTTCAAATCTAAATTTTTTGCTGTTTTTCAGAAAAGATATATACAGTAGTACCTCTAAAATCAGAATTCAAATGAAAACTTTGAGCAAATTTTGACTCGAAATGTGAGCGCTGATTTGGAAATTGAATACCCAGCATGTTGTTTGTATGTACATTTACCCCTGAACTTGATTCACCCACGCTTTTTCATTGAGTTTGTAGTAGAAAGTTGCAGTGCAAGCGTCTTGTTGAACTATAATTGTTGACCCTGAAAAGGACCTTTTTTTAAATGTCCCAGAAAAGATCCTCCGCTTTATTTGATTTCTATTATTAACTGCACAGCTCGACTAAAATTCATTTTTTTTTCCAATAAAATTTCATCCGATAATGCTATAAATTCAATTGAAGCGCGAGGCTTTGTGATAAACAAACAATCGTACAATGTTGCCAAAACGCGATAACTAATAACGTCTTTTTTGCGTGCCACGTAAGAGAATTATATATATAGATGCATAGAATCGCGGATTTCTCAGAAACTGCGAACTACAATTTTATGAATTTGTCTGGAATGAGACAAAACATCATAACACATACATACAAAAGAAAATAATTTAAGAACTCTGTATATGATATAAAACTGTAGCATGAAATTATAAAAATGGCAATAATGTGTGACAAGGAAAATTCAGAAAAAAATGAATAACTCAGAAAAAAATTAAGGCTTATGAATTTATATGAGATGTGATCGCCTCTGACTTGTACACACATATCATAACGTGATTTCATGCTGGCAATAATGTCGTTAACCACAGTTTGGCGAAATAAGTTCCACTCCTCCAGCAATACGATCTTCAGGGCATTTATATCTCTAGGAGGAGGATGTCTCCGTGCAACTGCTTTTCCAAGGTAATATCATAAGTTCTCTATCGCGTTCAGATCAGGAGGTTTTGCTGGCCACGGTATTCGTTCAATGGCTTCATTTTCAAGGAACTCGTCAACGAGGTTTGCTCGATGTGGATGAACATTATCGTCTATAAATTAAAAATCAGAACCATATGCACCTGTGAAAAGTCTTGCATGACGTTCTTAGACCTCATCCCGATACCTTTGGCCGGTCACAGATCCCCTGTGGGGCGTACGTCCATCGATCATTATTTCACCCCACAGGCCACACTATCTTACCTGCACTACCAAAACGGTCACATTCCATAATGTTCGAAGGAAGATTACGCGTTCATGACTTCCTCCAGTTGTAAAAATGCATAGAATCAGAAGTTAAACTAAACCACGACTCATCAGTAAAGAGAAAATGGGTCCATTGGTGTTGACTCCAGTTCTGATGTTCCTTGCACCAATTTAAGCGATACATCTTGTGTTCTAAAGACAGTGAAACACATACCCTTGGCTTTCTGGCATAAAGGCCTTTTTCATTAAGCCTTCTGTATCTATTTTACCGTGATACAACAGTTTACGTGGCGGCAGCAAGCTCTGAACTTAACTGCCGAGCAGTAGACTTCCTGTTACAACGGGCATTTATTGCCATTTATCGATCTTTTAAGCAGTTGTTATACGTTTACGATCTTGTCAAGGCCTCCTTACAAGAGTTCCAGAGTTCTGAAATTGTTTCCATAGCGCAGACTGTCTGTCTTGAAATATTCAGACATCTCGCTGCTTACATAATTGTCTGCACTGTTTCTAAACGGCCGATAATGCGCCACTTGATAGATTCTTTCAAATGATACTTCGGAGCCATAGCAAACTGTTTCGATTCCTTCCACACTAAAATAAAACGCTGCGTTGCATAAATTCATTCAGATATTCACTTTGCGCAAAGCGCTTGATTCACCGTCGGATGACGTAACGCCTTGATTTGCCTATCAGAAACTGGATAATTCTAATTAGTCTTGTCTTTCACACATTCCCTGCAAAAAATGGATTAATTCGATTGGGTATTTCATGGAATATATTTATTTTTGGGTATGTACAGATAATTTTGTACATGAGTGTCGATTCTGAAGCGTATTTTTTTTACTGTTTGTTGGGATAATTTCTTAAGTAAATTGTGTTTTAACATTTTCAATATTTCACATTCGAATGACGCAAGGCTATTTTAATTCGTCAAATTGCACGATCGAGCCTGAATGTTTTAATCAAATTTAATTTTTGATTATTCGAACTAAAAGTTTTTAACTTTATTCCTTGAATATCCTACGTTGCAAAACATTGAATATCAAAATAAATCGCATTCAACATTAAAATAAATTTATGTTGTCCCTAACTTGATAAAATCTAAACATATTCACTACAGTTATAGCATACATTATATAATTTTAAGAATGCTCACACAAAACACTCGACATCGTCATTTTAGTCTTCTCCATCAATGCGTGTATGTTTACAGTTCATGCAGCTAAAGTTGTTTGTTAACATTCTCAAAAGCAATATAGATTTTAGGTTTCGTATATTACGCACAGAACAGATGGAAAGAAATTAATATGAAAAACTGTCACAATATGTACTACTTAAAAATTGCTAAAATGTTGATTATTTTTTCATGAAAAATACATTTTACAGTAACAGATTCTTTTCTCGAATTCGATTAATAACGTTAATCAATTTCTTTTGTAACAATACAGTATCAATGAATTGTAATCGACAATTCCGTGGTTTATACATTTCTTAGCTTTTGACACTGAAATGCATTTATTGAAATATTTCCATTTGTTACCCCTGTCCGGTGTATTATTTCGTACGAAATTTGAGTAATACAACTAAAATATGGTTATAAATAAAGTTTAATTTATGAATTAGATGCGCAAACAAAACTTAACTCCAAAAAAATAATTATTTTATTTTCCGGAATAATAATTATAAATGAAACATGCAGCGTAAATCATGAAGTAGAACAATTGTAGTTACCTAAATAATTATAAAATGCTGAAAAGTGAGTAGCATAAATTGCTGTGTATAAAAAGAACGAATCATTACTCTGTTAATTATTACATTATTTTTATCTAAATGTTAGTTAAAAGTGGATTTTCACCTTTTATAATGAGATAGCGGTGACAACAAGCCTTGGAAGAGCATTTCTCTATGCTCTGATAATACCGAGTTGGCACGGTGCCATCGTTAAGGTTGGCAGGGGTAAGACATCCACGATGGTCGCCATTTATGCCTTTGCGTAAGGTAGTATTCTCCTAACGCCCTTTCACACCTTTCTAAAAATCGACTTATCCAAGGTCAACTGTCTTAGCTTTAGCTATCTGAGCTTTACTATAACTTCCACCTCCAACAGATATGGTATTTTTTTCGTGGTCCAAGTTGTCAAAATCGCCCATCACTTATGAATAAATGAGAGTTTATGAATTAGAATAGTGTTATGAATTAGAGTGGTGGTGATTCACAGAACAGCAGACTGTCAAATCTGAATACTAAAACGTGTTTCAAATTTTAGTACGATGTCTTCATTGCACCTCAATTTCATGTTGTAACTCATTATTTGTAAAAATATTAATGCGTAAAATTTTTTAATAAAAGTATTTGGAAGCATTATTTATCACTCAAACCTCTTCTATTGGCATCTCAAAGGCCAAATCAATATAAAAAGTGAAAGTTCATTGAAAATCGGCCAAGTATGATACATTTCGGAATGGATCCGTCATTTTTGATGACGTTACAATGGCAAGTAAGTAGGTAGTATTATAACGTCGCACTGGAGCAGCACAACGGGCTATTGGTGATGGTTAATCTTTTCAATTGATCAATTCCGAACGGAAAGATCCAAGTACAATGCCCCATAATTTTGAGCCCGGTCAGATGACGAGAACACCTGAACTGGCACCCCACTCTCAAAACTTCCACACCATGCCAACGTGAGGACATTTGAGGCCATGATACACGACGGTCTTTGGCTGGACCAAGCTCGCAATACTCCGGTTGAAAATCCATTGCTCTTCCTACTGGTGTACCGTGGCCCCCATGTTACAGTGGCAAAATTTACAAAATGTCCACAGAAGTAAAAAATGTTTAATAATAATGTACCTTAAAAGCATTTCTGAAAGGTTTCATTAAAATTGGCTAATTATTAGATGAGGTATTAGCTGTTTAATCATCAAGCGGCAGCCATTATGGATGACGACATATCCAGAAAACCTCCAGGATAGCAGATGTCGACCCAAATCAAAAATACTTACTAAGGCAACTACTAAGCATTTCTGGTAAAAGAATTATCCATACTCGAACCTTCTTACAGACATAGCCGGATCTTGGACTAAAGACCATAGAGGTCCAGCAAAGAGCGAAAAGATACAAAGCCTACTACATTCACATGCGTACTCCGTTTCTGTACTGAAAACGCATATCAGTCCTCGTGCGTTTTTCAGTCTTTATTACATTAGTCAGCCAATGCAAGACTAAGGTTGGACCACCACTTATCTTCAGATTAAACAGTAGTAACAATTACTATTTCAGATTAGAAGGAGTGCACTGGGAATTAAGAAACTGTATGTTAAATAAGATACATATTTCGAAGTTTAATACTTTTGGTATGATATTTTGTATTTGTTTTAGTTTCGTGGATGCAAAGTCGCTGAAGCAACATGCAGAGGTGTGGGATCACCAAGAAATGTTATTTTCCAAACTAGTAAACAGCTCGTCTGGTTACAATGTGCGGCTTAGACCCTATGCAACTCAAAGTAAGCAAAATTATGCACATTTATGTTTAGGTTCTTCATGGTTAAAATAAAAAAATTTACACTTTGTGGAGCATTGAAGCTCTAATTACGGGATCAATCACTTAAAAACTCTGTTCAAAATATAGCTTAATCTTGAAAAACCTATTTGAAAAAGGATATTATTTGATTTTTGCCATAAACAGTCGTAAAAAATTTGTATAAGGATTTTATTCTTAGATCCTTTTATCCCCAACGTTGTTGTATAAACACTCACCTTACTGTATCAATTATATTCTCCGAAAATTTCATCGTTCAAATTTCAATTTCAAATTCTTAAAGAGATTAATTTTTGTTTTCAGGTACAGCTGTAATAGTAAATACAAGCATATATGTCTACAGCATGTCGTCACTGGACGAAGTCCGTACAGTAAGTAATTTATACTTCTAGTTTTTACTATTGCTCTTTTTATCGTTCTGTGCATGCAAGAATATTACTTATGAACAAAGTCAAACTTATTGGATTTGCCATATTGTAATTTTTATTTAGAGCTGCAGATCTTAGCATTTTTATTTATACATAATCTTGCTGAGCTACTATGGAGCAGGGATTTCTTTTGACTTCTTTAATTTGAATGACTTTGGATTAGCCGAAATTGATTAATATAATAAAAATTAGGAATGATATTTTGAATAGACCACATGGAACTGATTATTATTGATGCTTTAATTCATTTCAATGAACAATCCACTGATATATATCTATTATATATGGGCAACATGCCACAAAACATTAGACACAATCTTATAGAATTTAATCGAGAATGAATTGACTTACAAACATTCGAAACATTCGAAATCATGCCGTTTTAAGTTTTACTGTGATAGAATACACTTAATATAAGGCGATAAAAGCTTTTTAAAGTGTTTTTAAAATCTCAAATACTACTGTATTCACATGCATGTAGTCCGTTTTTTTCATACAAACATCATAGAAAAAGTAATCTATGTTTCACACACCTTAAATTTCGTCTCATTATGTTGCATAATTTAACTGAACTCAATTTATACCACGGCAAGCATGGAAAATGCCATCTGTGTGGAATACGTTGCTTTCAGTTTGGAATTATATACAAGAAGTTTGAGTGGCGGTATATAGGACATTGAAATATAAAGTTATAAATGCATTATTTTCTTCTGAGGTAAAGTCAAAGACACAGTTACAATAAAAAATAAAATTGCCTAGTGTTACTCAAAATACTGGAGACACCATTAGAAACTACGTTTTATGCTAATTACTAACATTGGCTAATCCGGATTGATATTCATCTGTACGACGCACCTTCATTTTCATAGCGTTATGCTAACAAATTAGTTAAAACAAAATGTTCAGTAGTTCAAAATTTTCTCAAATTAGTTAAAACAAAATTTTCAGACGTGTAGTTTTATTTCTTAAGAGAAATTTTACAAAAGCTGTCTTTTTCAAATCATTACAGTAAAATAATGTCATTGTCGTAGAAGTTACTTATTTAACAGTCATAAAATGTCGTTTATTTTAGTAAAAAGTTATAATTCTCAATTTTGAATAGGATTTTACGATGCAGTTATTATACAGACAAACTTGGATTGACGAAAGACTGCGATTTGAGAAAATCGATAGTATTAGTAAAATCGTTGGAGACAACTGGCACGCTCAGCGCGTTTGGACACCAACAATCCATGCTGTCAATGATAAAGACATAGGATCATTTGTTGCAGGAGATTCAGAAGGGACTGTTTTGTTGCATATTTATCCCAATGGAAGGGTATTGCTTAGTAAGAGGTAATAGTTTATTTCTATAAATATATTACCCTTTCTGGTACTGTGTCATTCTTTATTATAATTCTTTCTCTCTCATAAAAATATTGAAAATCTGGTACTTCAAAAAGAAAGTGAAACTTTTATTTTGAAATTCCTTAGAATTGAGAGCTAAAAGACACATGTTCCAACCATTTATCTGATATTTCTCACCTTGGTCATTTTATCATGAAATTTCGTAGGGGTGATATAGTAAGTGAGGAGGTTGAGGTTCTTTATCAGGGTCAGACCCCGAAAGGGAAAAAAATCGTTAAAGATTGTCACATGTGCAAAAATATTCTACCGCCATTGTTTATTCTTACCGGGAAAATATTCTACAGTACTTAATTTCAGAAGGAAAAAAAAACGCGAAATCGAATGTATAATTTGCGTTTTTTTCTCTAACAAGCGCATGTTTCTCGTCCCTTGCTATACCGGCTATACCGCGCTTTTTCTTGTTCTTCTACATCGATACACCGAAGGGGTTACTGTTTCTTCAAACGAACCCAGTTAGCAATAATTATTTAACTGAAGTAAGCGTTTTAGATTTCACAGTTTTACGACCATGTTCAAAATGTTTCTTATGGAGATTTTTGGCAACTCTTCTGATTACCTAGAAAATTTGAAATTTATTTGAATTTTAATACCTTAACTAGGGAACTGGTGACACTTCAAACAGAAGCTTCCACAACTTGCGTCTTGTGCTATTTTTTGTTCCAATTTTATTCAGGGACGAAAGTGATCGCAGTGATAAGGAGTTAGCAGGGGAAGAACCGTCCATGGTGATCTCCATTTATGCTTTTGAGTATGGCAACTTTCTCCCAATGCGCTTTCACTCTGACCCAAAAGTAAACTCACCCAAGGTCGACTGCCTTCACGTCGTAACCACACTATACTGACCCGGTATTGTGCAGAATTTCGTGTCCTGCCAAAACTCTAGATTTATATAGATTTGTAGAACATGGCTAAATAGCTGTTCCGGTCTTTTTAATTGTGCCTACTCTCTGATACTGATCTCCAATGAAGTTATCTTTATATATGTTATACTAGAAGAATTTTTCGATCTTACTCGTTCTAAATTGTATTGGTTACCTATGGACTGAAAAAGTAACCAGAATAATCACTTTTCTCTTTAGAAGAAAAATTCCAAATCATTGAAGTATGGGTAAAATACACTTTTTTAACATCTTTTCGAGATTTTTATAATTTATACAACTTTTTTCAACACAAATCCTTATATATGCATTTTTATCCTTGTACTAAATTTCTATACATCGCAACCCTGCTGTAAGACAAATGTGCAAAATGACGAAAGAAACTGCAAAATGACGAAAGAAACTACAAAAGACGATATTGAGGGGAGTTTGGAAAGGCATTTTGAATGTCATTTTTTAAGTTCTTTTCCTGTAAAATTGCTCTACTCAATTCGTAAAAATGACAAATATACGACGAATACTCTCGATCTCATAGTTTATCTGCCAATATTTTAAACTTCGTCACTCTTGCACCAGGCATGCGACATTTTCGAATTCGACAAAAAGATATTCATCACTAAGTTTTTTATGCGAATACATTTGTTCTCGAAAATTCCATTTCGAGGCTCGTGCAATAATACAAGAACTTGTTTCAAAATTGAATGTCTTCAATTCATACAAAGCTAAGTTAACCTATTATAATGTTTTAAAATATGACAAATTGATTTGACAGCGTTTTTTAAAAGAAAATCACTGTTTTCAACAAACTTTAACTCATTTAAAAAGTTGCTTAAATATGTATTTAACTTTTAAAATAAGTCAGTATGACAAAAACTTTAAAAAATTTCTTAACTCCAAAGATCGGATTTATTTTAATATAAATACAAATATTGACGACCAGCTACAGGCTCAAGCCCAACAAGGCTGGTCTTTTGTTTATGAATTCCCCAATTCCCACTGATTATCCAATTGTATCTTAAATTCGTACACTCCCTTTGAATTAACTATATTTTCAGGCAACGCGTTCCATTTGTCTATTACCCTATTAAAGTAGTAGTTTTTTCCTTAAACCCCGGTTAAAAGGTGTCTTATTCAATTTATACCCATGGCCCCTTGTTCTGTTATCCCTATTGAAATTTAAGCCCTCTGTGTCCCCTTGTTTTACCAACTTGAAAAGCTGAATTAAATCTCCCCCTCCCCTCCTTATTATTGGAGAATATTACCATTCTCTCAAATAATAGCAAATTTTACTTAAAATATGCTTTATTCTAACTTACATGCTAATGTTAAATGGTACCCTTTGTGTTTGATGAAAATAAATTGCACAAGTTATCTATATAAATAACAATGGAGTGTACATTGAATATTTTCGACCCATTTCAAGTTTCTATGCTTTTGGGGGCCCTTCTTTTGCAAAATCCGTCTCTTGATTGTTTGGTGTCTGTCCAACTGTCTTGTCTGTATGTATGTGTGTTTGTGCCCCAGCTAAGTCCAAACGGTTGAATATATTTTCATGAAGCTTTGCATACTGTGAATACTTACATTAATTTAGTGACTGATTTTGGTTACGTTAGTCTGTTTGTCCGTCTTCCTGTTCTGTGTCTATTTTTGTATTTATGTGTTTGTACAAATATCACATAACACATTTGTTCAACATATTTTAATGCATTCTACATATATTTGATACACCATATTTTAATTAATATATTATTTAAAATTTTATTGCTTACATACTTAGGTAAGTTTCGTGCTAAAACATTTGCGTGACTAATTAAATCAACCATAAATTGGCAGTTTTGGAGTAGCTGGAAAGTATATTGAGCATTGCAATTACTTGGATTGTTTTACTATAATGCTGCTGAAAAATCAATTTTTTTTCCCAAAATCTATTTTTACGGAATTTAAATTCTAAAGCGTAATTTATTTTGAGCTTATTTTTTTACGAGGTATAAAAATATTCTGAATAGTTGGGACAGACGATAAAGAGAAAAAACATTATAAATAAAATATACAGAACAAGGCCTTTTTAAAAATAGGACTGGTTGCTAATATGGCAAACTTTGTATTATTTTAATTGTTTGTTTTTTAAAATTTGCGTTTAATATATTCCACGAATTTACTTTGTAAGACAACTTTTCGCTTGAAGCTTTTTAAAAATATGCTTTGGTACAGCTACACTCTACGTTTATGAGCGGTGGCAACGGCCTTGACGATTTTTTTTTTTTGGCGCACTTCTTGTCGCGAGTTACGGTAGATTAAGGCAACTCATCTGTCTTTACGGTTATTGTGATTTTCATAGCAACCTCGGCAAACGGTAACTTTGAATTTTAATTTTGAACATTCTAGAAAGTTCTTCCAAAATCTGTTAAACTAGTTTGATTTCATTGTTCGTTTGAAATATTTTCTTTGCTTCCATTGGTTATTTTGATTTTAAAATATCCTTTGATTGCATTGGTCCTTTTAAATTTTTTTTTTCTGTGACACCATTGGTTTCTTTACTTGTATTTCTACAGTATGGAATTTTTATGTTATTCTAACATTTTTCACGAAACGTTTAAGAGTTTTGTTTTTTGCTATTTGTGGAATTTTTGTTTTGTAATATTTTTTCCCGGAACATTTCTGACTTATCAGGTTGTATTATTTCTTGCTTTTTTTTCTTTTAAAAATCTTTCTCTTTTCAAAAAGCCTACTGTATTTAGTGTAATTGATAAGTTTCAAGGTATTCTTACCCAACATTAGCAGCTCTTCTTCAGGTTCAAATGTGTTCTGAAATGTGTTTAAACTTACTACTTTTTGCGAAAGTTTTTTAAAAATATACTTTTTAAACCGTTCTTAAATGTGTTTTAAAGCTTTCATATAAAATATTTTTGAAGAAAAAGAATTTTGAAATAATTCTTTCTTTGGCAACTTTAGAAGTTCGTCAAAAAAATCGCAAAGGCCGTTGCCACCGCTCATAAAAGTAGAGTGTATCTGTACTAAAACATTTTTAATCATGGTATAATTTTGGGAAATGCTTTTCTTTTACTGACATGGAAGGAATTTATACGCTGAACTATTCATTGCATTCTGGGTAACATTGACTATCTAGAGACTTTTCTTTCGAAATATAATGTAAAATGTTAAATTTAACATTCACATTTGTGAAATTGTATTTAACAACTGAGTATCTTTGTTAGAGAGTAATAGTTGTTATATATGATGTGTGTGAATAAGGATTACAATTTATTAGGATCATTCTGAAATTAAGTGGAAATTTGACAGTAAAAACTTTTGAAAAATAAAATGAAAGTTTTATTATTTATTTTATGTATTTAGTGTCCTGTTTAGGGGGCAAATGAAGTTGTACAACCATCAAATAGAGGTCAAAAAAGCATTTTAAGCAAATTAAAGCCAATTTTTTATTTTCTTAAAACATTGAGGTGACATATAGTCCCATGGAGGTGACATTCATGGGAATGGAGGTGACAAAATGTTTCAGTTTCATCTAACACAACGTAATGTCTTCAGGTATTTCATAAAAAATTTACTTTTCATGAGTGTTCATTGTCAGTTGTTTTAAAATGGCCTCAACCTTATCTTGCACTGTTGCTTCACATCCTTCGAAAAACACAAATTTGTTTTTAGTGTCATGTCATCTTGACATGAAGCGGATCTGGTAAGAAGCTTCAAAACATTCCTTAACATTTGCAACATAATAGCAAACACACTTTCTACCAAATACATTGACAATTATATATTCATTAAATGCACTTGAGTCGGGTCGTAAAGATTCAAACAATGAGCAGAATGGCAGTACATTATGTTTTTCAATGTTTTCAATTTCCCTATCTATGTAATGTGATTTGGTCGTGTGAACCTCTGAAATGCACACTTTGTATCTCATTGGTGTACTTACAGTAATAATTTTTGCTGAAATCAACATGTATCAGTATCTCATCTGTTCCGAGGTTATTTTTTAGGTTGAAAACTAACCTGTATTGGGCTATTTGCAAACATGCTTCATGAAATGAGGAAGCTATGATTAAATTTATTAACTAGCTCTTTGACTTCTATTTCTACTTTTGATTTAACCACTTTCTTAGCTGACTTTTTTTATTCCTTTAACTAAACTTTACTTCTTTCCTCTTCCATTGCTGAACACATGTAATCACATTTTCAAAATTATTTGTCTCAACGTGCTTGTTAATGCACTTCTTACATCTCCTTTCCAGACATTCTTCTTTACTTTTTACTACATCCTGACAGCAGAGATTTAACCATCTGGTTTAAATCATTGTAATTAGAAATTGTGAGGCTTTTTAATTTTTCAAAAATTAAAAACATTTTCATGCTTTTCACATGCACATGTTTTTTGCATCAGGTCACAATACCTAAAATGGTATTAAAAAAACCAGAACGTAGAGTATTGAATATTATAGCCAGATTCTACTTCAAACTTTTTATGGAGATTTTAAGATTTACCATTAAGGTTCTCTTTTGTCTTTAGTAATAGTCCTTAATGCCTGGTTCCGTACGGCTGACATCTTGCTTAAAAAACTTCACGATGTCAGATCTTAATCTCATTTTATTTTTTGTTTGTTATGTGCTTGTCTCTTTAATTACTTCATCAATGTTTTTCTCACCATCTATTTTGTTCAATTTTTCCCAGTATGGTCTAAAGTGGGATCTTGTGCAAACTTTGATACTTTTTAATTATTTTCCCAGACAGTACCAAACCAAATGTTTTTTGGCATTTCTTTTATTGTTATTGTAAGTTTTCTCTATATGGGTAGTTAATGCTGCTCCAAATTCAAGACTTTTACTCTGGGAGAAACGTTTTCTCCTCGTAAAAGATTTTTGACTTTCTGCTGTGGACTGTTCATATTTTAAAACTTCTCTTTTAAACAATAGTTTCTCTTCTTATATTTCTCCTTATTTGTATTGAGCTTCATTTCTCCTTTCTTTTCTTTTTCAAATCGTTTAATCGCTCGGTAGGACTTTGATTTGTTTCTTTTAGCTAGCCTTTTCCCACCTCTTTCTCTGCTGCTTACTACTCTCCTAATAACAGCTACACTTTGAAGGCCTACACCCATAGCTTCTACTAGGTAAATTACTGCACTGTTTGGTGGAGTATTAATTTTTTTTTCTTCAAATCGAGATTTTCTTGTCTTTTTAACCCATTTTTTTACTGAGCCCTCTTTTCTGTCGGGAAGTACTGAAATACCTTTCATTTTTCCTTATTCTTTTCTTCTATAATATCTCTCCAGCTCCTTCCTTTTAAATTGTATATACAGTTCTGGATCATTTTTAATTCTATTTCCTTCTTGCTGAGACTAATTCCTTATTTTCCTAAATTTGATTACTATATCAGATTTCTTATACATGGTACCAACTAGGCAGATTAACATGGTACCATGTCAGAAACTGCAAAGAGAATTTCAGTCATGAGGATACTTAAATTATCTCCCAACTCTTAATGCCATATTTTTAAAGAAAAATTAAAGATTCTATCAACATACATGATCAGACTCAAAGTTACAAGTGTTCAAACGTAAATCAAATAAAACTGGTAGCTAACACTACAGGTTCAAATCAGAATCAATTGGCAGGTTAAATCAGTACAGGTAAGAGAAAAAACAATCGGACTCTTTATTTGTTACCCAAGATTGTTCTTACTTTAATAAATAACCATTTATAATCAATATTTAAACATGTCATTTGCAAAATATTCTTCATAAGAAATATTTGCTCATCTCTGTGGATGACTGTCACCTCCATGTTGGAGCTTAGCCATGGATTCAACGGTTGGACCACATTTATATCTAACCTAACACAATTCCAGTCATGTGCTTTGATTTCCAGATTATTTTGTACAATTTCTAACTATCTGTTGGAAAAAAGTTCAGCAATAAATGAAATTATATAAAGTTAAAAAATGCCATAGAGGTGACATTGGTAAAAGAACTCATGAGTTTTTTAAACATAAAGATAAGAAACGGACAAAATAATACGTACTATTGAGTCTAAGATATCTTACAGTTAAGATAGCTGATTAGAGCTTTTTTTAATTACACTTTCAGACATGTGCTGCCTTCTAGTAGACTTTTTTAAAGGTTATTTACATTTTATGGCAGAGCAGACAAAAATAGCAGGGACAAAGGAATTTACTGATTTTTCAACATTAAATTTAATTAAAAATATAATAATTTCAAGTGCATTGTGTAACAATAAAACTCTTAATACTAAATAGATCTACTAAATCAGGCCTCGAAATAGATTTTTTAATACAGGTGCACCTTGTGCACCTACGTTTTTAAATTAGGTGCACAATTATATTTTCATGTGCACAGTGCACCTGTGTACCCGGGTATTTCGAGCCCTGTACTAAATAAATTAATTTCTTACACTGTTTAAGTTTCAACTATATCTTAACCTATAAACAGTGTTAGGGACAGCCATGGAGGTGATATTTTCTATGGTTAATTTACTTTTTAAATTATAAATATGCAAATATTTATTCACTTAACACACTATCTGATGAAAATATACCTCAATTAAGATATATTACTATTGTATAAAAATCTATTAACCACATAAAATTCATAAAAAAAATGCAGGTGACTCAAATTTCCACTTAATTTCAGAATGACCCAGTAACGAAAGCTGGAATTAGTTAACCAATTCAACCTGAGTAAGTACTTGTATTTTTGCTAGTTAAAAAGAAATATTTAATAAATGTACAACAGAAAAACATCGAAATAAAAGTAAAGTTGGCGGAAAAAAGCTGTCCGAAGGTTCTTTTCAGAAAGTCTTACTTCTCTGTGGTTCTCTTTTTATAATTGTAATTAGGGATACGACATCGATGTCGATGTTTTATGATGTATTTACCATCGATTTATTGGAGCCGATGTTTGTTTAACATCGATGTTTTATTTTTGAATGAATAAAGTACCATAATAAAAATTAAGAAAATATAACCTTGCAACTAAATATTTGTCAGTGACGGCGACATCTGTCCCGTCAGAAAGAGTTTTCCCTAACTGGTGGGATAGTTAGTGAAAAAAGAAGTCGGCTTAAGGTGGGGAAAGTTAACAAACTTCTTTTTTTACAAACTGTAAATAACAAATATTAGAGCATATTAATTATAGGCCCCAATATTTTTTATTTACAGTAAATAAAAAATACGTTTATGTCCCCCCCCCATAAGTTTATAAATAATTAATAATAACTAACAATAATTATTGTTATGTACCTACCTAATTATACTTATAGTTAGAAGTACCTATGTCAAATTGCTGTAAATATTACTTTCTTTTATATTATTCAATTTGAAAATAAAAGATTTGTTAATTGTTCGTTTTAATTTTTTTTACTTTGTTTTGATAGTCAAAAAAATCTTAATTATAAATTAATAAACACAGCAAATGACAAATTAAACGCCTTCCCCGGACGAACAATAATGTTTGAGACTACTAAACCAGTTTTAGGAAATGGGGGGGGGAGTTTAAATACACTTATGTGTAAAAAGAACGATGGTTTTGGGGCGATGTATTATCAACTTAGATGTTTTAATTTTGAACATCTATGTTTTGTTGTCGATATCACATTCCTAATTATAATCTAGCATAGTTGCCACAACTGGACAAATTTTAGAAATGCAATATTATTTTCTAGCGGGAAAACTGAAAATATCACTGCACGTGGTCAACGAACAAAAGTTTCTGTTCTAGCAAAATATCGTCTGTCCAAATTTGCGATTTATATTTGAAAATTGTCTTTGCAAAGAAGAAATAAGACTTAAAATAAATGAAGTATCAGAGTTAAAATTCCGTACAAAATAATGTTTTGGAAAAATAATTACTCAGCAGTTAATAAAAATCCAAGTAATCATAATGCTTAATATACATTCCAGTTTCTCCAAAGCTACCAAATTATGGTTGATTTAAATACCTACTTATTCGCATGTTATGTCTTTAAACTTGTTTAAATGTGTAAGAAAAAGAAATTCAAATAACGTATTCACTAATCTAAATTATGGTTTGCAAAAAAAAAAAAAAAATTGCATTAAAATATGTTGAAATAATTATATGTGATATTCGTAGAAGAACACTCACAAAAACAGACATAAAACGGGAAGACGGACAAACAAGCCAACTTAACTAAGTTCAATCCCTAAATTAATGCAAATACTCACTGTATGCAGTTTCATACACTCAGCCATTGTACACAGTACGGGCGCATACTGACAAATGGACAGACGGACACCAAACGCACAAGACACTTATTTTGCATTAGAAGCTCCCAAAATGAATAAACAACTTGGAATGGGTCGAAATTATTCAATGTGCAAACACTCCATTTATATGTATACTAGGGGGCCTGCCCCCTGCTCGCTAACGCTCGCCAACCCCCGGAGGATTGCTTCGCAATCCTCATTGGTTCGCTGCGCTAACCTATGCTCGCTTCGCTCGCCTTAATGAAGACATGTGTCCTAGCAGAAGGGATTGTTTACAAAATGTGTTACCAAAAAAATGTTTTTCAAATCTAAATTTGCTGTGTGTGTATTACAGAAAAAATATATACAGTATCTCTAAAATCACAATTCAAATGAAAACTTTGTGCACATTTTGACTCGAAATGTGAGCGTTGCTTTGGAAATTGAATACCCAGCATGTTGTTTGTGTGTACATTTTCCCAGCACTCAAACGACCCACACTTTTTCATTGATTTTTTTCTTCCGAAAGTTGTAGTGCAAGCGTCTTGTTGAACTATAATTGCTGGCCCTGAAAAGGACCGCTTTTTAAATGGCCCTGAAAAGATCCTCCGCTTTCTTTGATTTCTATTATAAACTAACTGCAACAGCTCATTAAAATTTCTTTTTTTTTTCAATAAAATTTCATCCGATAACGCTATAAATTCAATCGATGCGCGAGACTTCGCGATAAATAAAAAATCCTACAGTGTTGCCAAAACGCGATTACAAATAACGTCTTTTTTGCGTGCCACGTAAGAGAATTATATATATAGATAGATGCTATCATACAAAATAACTAAATGACACTACACTATTTACACTCTATAACAAAAAAATCGACGCACCAAGAAGGAGCTATCCAGGAGATGTGCCGGGCTCGATTAATTTGGATCGTCGCAGACTGGGACGTTAGACGTTAGTGACGAGTTCCGTTTCAAACTGTATCCGGACGACAACCGAAGACATCCAGGTCAGAGTGGGGATCTTGCCCTTACGAACGCACGCCACACATGTCCACAACAGGGCGTTATGGTCTGGGGTGCCATATCCTTTGATAGCCGAACCTCTTTGGTAGTCATTTCTGGCACACAGCACAGCGGTACGTAGACGACATTCTACGACCTGTTGTGTTACCGTTCCTTTTGCGACACCCCGGACTTACTTTTAAACACGATAATGCCCGACCTCTGCTAAGAATTGTCTTCGAGCTTTCCCAACACTTCCTTGGCCAGCTAGGTCTCCTCATCTCTCACCCGTAGAGCACATTTCGGACGTTATGGGAAGGTGATTGCAACCATCCTGGAATGTTGAAGATTTTGCCCGATAGTTGGAGACATTTTGGCTAGAAACTTTTTCACTCTATGCCACTCCGGGTAACAACTTGCATCCAGGCCAGAGGTGGACCAAAGCCTTATTGACTTCCTCCCTTAGTAACGTTCAAACTCTGAAATAAATCATCCAATCGTTCTGAAATTTTAATGGTTTGTTTTACAATGTATGTTCTTCACATCTACCAATTTTTATCGCAATCGGACAACTCCTTCTTGGTGGGTTGATTTGTTTTTGTTATTGAGTTTAGATATTATACTGAACACTATTTTGAAAAATAAAGCTAAAATGTTCTATATTCCAAAATTGGTTCCCTCTAGATTTTTTCCCCCACTTCATTCATTTGTTTGGATAAATATT
The DNA here is from genome assembly GCA_947359465.1 of Metellina segmentata. Classification (NCBI taxonomy): domain Eukaryota; kingdom Metazoa; phylum Arthropoda; class Arachnida; order Araneae; family Tetragnathidae; genus Metellina; species Metellina segmentata. The sequence continues at coordinate 66,814,141 of OX375873.1, read as the reverse complement.
AAATTTGCTCATAGATAGTATAAATACACGATAGGATTGAACGAGATAGTCAAAATTTCTGTCTGTGGGTACTACATTCAACCTGCCAAAATACGTTCGGGGCTTCATGCTAATCTCATTTTTAAAAATCTTGTGCCCGTATTTTACGAACTGCAAAAGAAGCTCATTCTTTCATTGGTTTTTAAAATGCATAAAATTTACTGTAGATTCAGCAAAATGTTGTTTTTAAAGTTAAAATACAACTTTCTAAAATAAAACTTCCAACTAAAATTAAAATTTTCAATTCTATTTGACAAATTTGCAACTAAAGACATTTATTTTTTCCCTTTCATTATGATTAACAAAACCATTTGCGTAAAAAAGGAGACATAAATATGACCTTACATCATACATTATGACCTTAAGAATAATATTTTTATCGATATCAATTTAGTCATGCTAAATGCAACGGGTTTCTGGTTTCTTTGAGCATTTTTAAGTATTATCCCTAACATTTTAACATTACTTAAAAATAAGTTTTATTTTTAGCACTGCATTATGTACGCGCGTATGTAAATAATTCTCAATCCATTTAATTTCATCGTAATGACTAAAGACGCATATTTTTTTTTCTTAGAGCGAAGATTAAGCCATTTTGCAAAATGCAGTTTTACAGATATCCTATGGATATACAGCAGTGTACCTTGGAGATAGAAAGCAGTAAGATTTTTTTACACTTGAATAAGCATGCAATCAGAAACTTTTAATCTTTTCAATTTAAAATAATCAATACTCTCTAAAATAACCTATGCTCTATTTTATAATAAAATTCTATGAGGGGGCAAAAAATGAAAAAAATCATTGTTTATACCAGGGGTGGCCAACCTGTGACGCATGCGCCAAACATGGCGCATTGAATGATTACGAGTGGCGCATTGCATTTTTGCGCCAACTTTTTATTTTCAAATAGGTGGTATAACTGAATCTATCTTCATGTTCTTTACACCCTTTTGCTCTTATTTCAATTCATACAACCTTCTTATATCAGTTCGTCACAATGTTTTAACAGTTTGCAATTGATATTGTGTGCTATACGAAGTACGTAATTGTGATCTGTTTGTTCTTTTGCAACTCAAAGTGTTTTGTAATTTTTAATTTTTTGTTAACTTTCGTGTTATTTATCACAGTGCAAAAGAAAATGAGCTAAAGATGCGCAGAAAGTGCTAGAAAGCGTAAATTTATTGAATATTGAGGAAAGGAGTTCTTATTTATTGTAAGTCTGTCAGAAAAACCGTTTTGCACTGTGTGTGAAAGTACTCTTTCAGATAATAGAAGATATGATCTTAATAGACACTATAAAACACATCATCCGACTAACAAAGATGAGAAATGAAGCTTGTTCTTTGGGTCAGAGACAAAACTGTAAGACCTTGTAGATTCTTTTTAAGTTAAGCATTTTTATACGAAGAATTTATGATAATTTTAAAATCTTTGAAGAACTTGCCAGTCTGAAGACATTGCATGGTAAAACAAGCTATCGGACTTTTTTAAAAAGTAATAGCATGCCTTGACAATCTAAATTAGATTATAAAAAACTCATCAAATATGTTCTGACGGTGCGCCGTCAATGGTAGGTACAGTCAATGGCACTATGACTTTGCTTGGAGAATTTTTTAAATCGTCCTGTACTAAACTATCACTACATTATACACCAAGAGCCACTATGTGGAAAAACTTTAAAAATGCTGTATTTCTGCATAAAATATATTAAAAGTAAAACAAGGTCGCAAAAATGGCTGATTCAAGTTAGAAGAATTATCTGCTGCTGTCTGTAATACATTTAACACCAAACATTGAAAGACTAGCGAAATTCAAATATGCTCAAAGGTATCATTAATAGCAATTAATGTTTCATTGCTATAATATATTTTGTTTAACATACAATAGTTATATCATTTAAAAATGTTAATGTGTCAAAAAAAACATACATTTATTAAAAAAGTTATTTAGAGTTTGCCAGGACAATGAACGTAAAAAAGTAGAAAAGTGCTTGAGTTGTATGGCGCATATGAAGTCGACGTTGAAAAAAATTGACGCATGGTATGCAAAAGGTTGGACACCCCTGGTTTATACATTTGATATTTGCATTCAAAAGTATTGTTTTTATACTAGAAATAATTATACATTCAAGCTTCTTTTTAACTTTTTTGTTTTATTGTCCTATTTTACATTAATTCGAATCATAATATTTATGGTTTGATTGTTGTGAATATTGATTTTTATTTGCATATTTTGTAAATCTCTACTATAAAAAAAGGAAGTGTTTGTCTGTCTGTTTGTCGCAAAATCCTGACGATTCTATGGCACTTACAGCAATGAGATTTGGCACACATGTAGTCCGAAGTTTTTGCAATTATTGAGTCGCGGCGAATTTTAAAATTCAATCTAGAACATTTAAAAATGAATTTGATGAAATTTAATCATTATTGAATGCTACAACATAGAAGAGATCACAGATTCTAAATTTGTTTTCATTTCCGTTTTGATTTTCCTCGAAGAAATAATTTTTCAGCCAGACGATAAAAACAAACAATCTTTTAACTGCATTCAATTAGCTCTTTTTCTATCTTTTAGACTGTTAAAGATAGCGTAAAATATTTCAGCGGATTTGAAATCTGCGGAAAATTTCACTTTAGATCCAAACCTAAAAATATGATTTTCTTTATATAAATAACTTTTAAATTGAATGTATCTTTTATATTTTTGTACGAGATTGTGACGTCACCGTAACTTTCCCTTTCCAAAAGTAAACAGAATGCATTTCGTGCCCTTCGCGTTAAAAAAAAAAAAAAAAAAAAACCAGATTACATTTCCTGCCCTCTTTGATTTTCCCTAATCATCACCACAGCTCATGCATTTCGCCACTTCTTTTCGGTACTGATGGCTTACCCCTACTAGATATCCCCACCCCCTTTGGAACTTGAATTGGACTCCTAATTGTATCAATTATTAAATTATATCTTCCATCTCAATTATTCACCTTTTTCAAAGTGCATTTGTCACTTCCTTTAACTTTCTTCACTCATTTACTGTTTACAATCATAAACTTTCTATTAATTCCGATGTGGGGTTAGCAGTTTTCTGCAAGTTACTCCGTAAATGATACGTCCGTTCCGTTCCTCTTCGATTTCAGAGGACAGGAAGAAATAAAAAACATTTTGGCAGGAATTGTTTAATTCTTTTTCGTAAAAGCGGATTCGTTAAAGATATGTTGAAAATTTCAACGGATTTGAAATCTGTGGAAAATTTTACACCAGAATAATACCTTATACCACGGGCACGGGCAACGCCGGGCTAGCCACGCAGTGGCTAGTAATATGTATATACACTCATTGCCATAAAAATTTGCGCATCAAAAAATAACTGTGGGATCGTAACGAAACTTGGCATGAAGGTACATGTCGGCCAGATATGCAAATGATTAGAAATGCAGCGTGATTGCGCATTGCGTAATACCACTAGAGGCTGTTGAATTTCGTTCTCCTTGGAGTATAAGACAAGTAAGCAGAGTTTGTTTGAGTGTACTTAATCTTTTGTAAAGGAAACGCTGAGGTTGACATGCCGTTACGCCGCAATCGAAGACAATATGAGCAGCTGTCACAGTTCGAGAGGGGAAGAATCATCGGGATGATGGTAGCTGGTCAGCTCGGCGAGTAGCTCGTCAAGTAGGCCGTTTAGATTTTAATGTGAGGATGTGTTGGGACCAGTGGAGAGAAGAGACGTCATTTGCACGGCGACCAGGCTCAAGACGCCCTTGACAGACCAGTCGTCGAGAAGACCGTCACATCATACGAAACGCACGAGTAGAGCCGACTGCATCTATCCAGACACAGACAGCACCTTCACTACGGGCCACTGTGTCTTCCTGAACCATCGCAAGGCGCCTAACTGAAGGACATCTATCATCGCGGCGCCCATTACGTGTACTGCCAATGACATCAACCCACCGATGCCTCCGTTTGGAGTGGTGTCGCGCACGACGGGATTGGACTGCAACGGAATGGAACTCAGTCGTCTTCAGCGATGAATCTAGATTCAATTTGAACAGTGATGACACTCGTGTTCGTGTGTGGAGGCCCGGTGGTGAACGCCTCAATCCTGCCTTCGCTTTACAGCGACGCACCGCTCCCACGTCTGGTGTGATGGTAATGGGTGTCATTGCTTACGATACGCGGTCACCCCCCCCCTAATATTGATCCATGGCACAATGACAGCCCAGCGGTACGTCCATGACATCCTTCAGTCAAATGTGATGCCACTCATTTCAGGGCTCCCAGGAGCCATTTTTCAACAAGACAATGCTCGACCACACACAGCTAGGTTGTCACACACCACCACCGCCACATTATCACCCTTCCATGGCCTGCTCGATCCCCAGATTTTTCACCAATCGAGCAAATCTGGGATCATTTGTGACGGCAAGTAGGATACCCTACGAGTTTGATCGAACTAGAGGCGCGTTTACAGCAACTGCGGAACGCGATGTCTCAGGACATCATACGGAACTTGTATGCCTCAATGCCCGCTCGTATCGCATCGTGCATTCGCGTTTGAGGCGGTCCAACAGAGTAGTAAAATTTCCCTTCATGTGTACTTTTTTCTGCAATAAATGATCCTTTTTCTCTGATTTTCTAATCACTTACTTATATCAAAGTAGTACTTACATGTGTAAAATTTCGTTTCATTTTGACGACTTTTTCTTGGTGCGGAAATTTGTATGGCAATGAGTGTACACTACTCTACAGTGATGGACGGACAGCAAGATGTGATGGTTAAATTGTAAGAAAACATGCTTTGATAGAGGGGTCCCTCACGTGCAGCAATTACACTAGCAACCCTTCTAGACACACTTTTAACAAGGTTTTGTTACACAGCTATGTGAATTTGTGTTCATTCCTGCTGCAAGAAAGTCGCCAGCTCAGCCTTAGATTTCGGACGTGGTTCCCTAGTCCGTAAGCGTCGCTTTAACCCGTCCCACAAATGTTCTATGGTGTTTAGGTTGGGACTGAGCAGGCCAGGGAAGACATTTTACATCCATTCCTTGATACTACTGCTTGACAAAGGCTGCAACATGACATAGAGCGTTGTCGTCCTGGAAGTAACATTCGTTCATTCCATAAAATTGCCAGAGCGTAGGAATATATATATATATATATATATATATATATATATATATATATAATTCATTTGATCGAAACTGTAAACGAGAGGAAGATAAACATGTCATTGAAAACTTAATCGCACACCGTGAGAAACGGAGTGTGTATTACACTAATATCTTGATCTATTTCCGTGACTTAAACATCTGGACCTACCTACGACTTTTCTATTAACATGAACCGGCAGAGATATGAAAGAAGCCTTATCGATTAAAAATGTATTAGACGTAATGCAAGCTATCTAATATCTGACAAATATTTATATATCTATACAAAGCTCTTTTAAGGAACACGATCGTCACAGGAGACGTTTCACTGCTTTCTTTAGATATTTTCTAAGAAAAGTGTATCTTCGCTGTGGAAATAGTCATAGCAATGTATTAACCGAATTTTTCAAGTTGATACAATTTTGGATTCTTCCCCCTTATCTTAGTTGCAAGTTCTGGCTTTACTTTGTACTTTTTGCTTTATTTTTCATCTGCGTATACGAATGTAGTTACTTTCAAATAACTCGCAAGGTTGCTATAAGTACTTGCCTTAGTTTACGATCTAGTTTCTAAAAGTCTATGTTCATTTCAGCCACAATTCGATTAAAACCTAAACATGTCATTAGAATATCAATAAAAATTGTATAGAAGGAAAGGTATGGGCCATTCTATACTAAATTTTTTGAAGCTAAGTTTTGTCATTTTTCTTAAAAAGAAGTCTTTAATGATGCTAAATTATTTTGTCAATTTACTCTAAATAAAAAAACTCAACTCAAGTTCAACGGAATTTTTTTCGTGTCACCTATTTAATCACAAAACATCAATTTTAAACTGAATTTTAAAAATTAAAGAATTTTCTGTATTTAAGCTCTTTTGTAGTCATTTATGGTTTTAATATTAATACATTTTATCAAGATTTGGTAAAATGAATAATTCCAGTTCCGCTATTACGTTTATTTCACGTTCACACAAATTATTTTATTAGGTTTGGATTGATATAGTAGTCTTGTGTGCTCCTTATACTGATATACTTTTTAAATTCTCTTTTCGGTTAGGTACACTACCTCAAGAAGATATGGAGTTAGCATGGTCCGAGGAAAAACCGTTAGCTTTAAATCGAAAATTTTTACTTAACGGATTTTCGCTTACAAATTATACGGTAGAACAGAGCATCGTTTCTTATCGAATTACAGGTAAACTTGAGATTTGTGAATTATTTATTTTTAAGTAAGAATTTGTGTCTCGAGTGCATATATATAGTTATTCGCCAACAACTTTTAGGTTAAATACACTACTGTTTATGAAAATTACCAACACTATAAAAGAATCATCAGAAATAAATTACATTTATTCCACACTAGCAAAATACCCGACCTTACTCGGTTTGAATTGGTTTACTCTAGATGGAAGAGATGATGAAAATATATAATTTACGTTTTTCGTAGAATGAAATAATATTTTAAAACCTTTCGCCATCTTTAAAATTTCTACAACTTACTTTGGACACAAATCCTACACATGCATATCTATTCATCTAATACATTTCACATACATCGCACTCTTGCTGTATGACAATGCTACAAAATTACGAAAGCTGACACTAAGGTTTCTACTACAAAAGACGATTTTGAGGGACATTTGGAATTCTTAAGTTCTTTTCATGTTCAACTCCATTAATAAACACGACAATTATCTGCAAGTACTCTCGCACTCATAGTCAACAAAACAATATTTTTTTTACTTGTGGCACTCTTGTATCTGGCATGCGACAACATGGCATTGTTGAATTTCGCAATTTTCTCCTGTCTTTATAACAAAGAATATTTTAATGTTTGAAAAGTTCTAGTTCGGATTTTTTAAACATTATTATTCTTTCAATAATGACATATTTACACTTACAACTTGCTTTATTCTGACTTACCTGCTACTTTTAGTCGAATACTTTGTGGTGGTGTTGCGTGTGATAAAAAAGAAACACGATTAAAATAATAAATATTTCAAAAGAAAACTGCGAAATGAAACAAAATAAAAGATGTCGGGTAAAAGTTGTTCTAAAGATATTAATTTGTGATTCCTTTTTATCTCTTGATCTTGCAGTTGCCACAACTTGCAACTAAAAAGTGTATAAAATTTAGAAATGCGAAATTAATTCAGAGCGAAAGAAACGTGAGTTTCCGTTTTATTCCCGTTCATTGAAAAATATCGTTTGTCCCCAATGTTCGGAAATCGTTTATATTGCGCAAAGAACAAAAATAAGACTCGAAATAAATAAAGTATCAGAGCTAAAATTTCACCATAAAAAAAATTTTTTTTCGAAAAATAATTGGTTTTTCAGCAGTACTGGTAAAGCAAATCAAAGTAATCGTAATACTCAAACTGCATTTCAATTTTTCGAAAACTACCAAATTGTGGCTGATTTAAGTATACTTACTCAGGTGTTTTAGCATGAAACTCTTCTAAATATAACAATAAAGAAATGTTTAATATTGCATTCACTAAACTAATAAATAATGTATAAAATAAAATACAATGCAATAAAATATCTGGAATACAATTCATGTGATGCCTACACAAACACACAAACACAAAATCGAGCATAGAACAGAAAGACGGACAGACAGACTTTCGCAACCAATTCCACTCACTAAATGAAGACAAGTACTCACTGTATGCAAATTTCCATGAAAATATATTAAACCGTGTGGACGTGTATAGGGCACAACATACAGACAGACACCAAACGTAAAAGAAGCGGATTCGGCATCAGTAGGGTCCAAAAAGGATAGAAAACTTGAAATGGGTCGAAAATATTGAATGTACAAACAAACACTATTCTTATTTATATAGATATTACTTATAGTGGTTTAAATTACGATCAAATTTACAGAGCAATAAAACAAAAACAATGCCGAAAATCAATATCTTGTGCAGCCGCCACGTGCAGCGATGAGAATCTGTACACGTCGGGTATAGAATCATACAGATTCAGAATATTATGCAGAGTTATGGCATTCCAGATGGCCATCTGATGCCAAAGTTTAGCCGTACTCTCTGTCCGACGAGCGCTACGAACGAGTCACCGACCGATGTAATACCAGACTTGCTCAATGGGCGACATATCCGGGAATGTTCAGGCCATAGAAGTGGTGGAACCTGTTGTGAACTGAAGAAGGCTTGTACATTCCGAGCAATATGTGGACGGGCATTGTGTTGCTGAAATTCAGCTCCGGGAATGCGTTGCAGGAGGGGTAGGACCTCGGGCTCCACAATCTCCCTGATTTAGTACCCGCTGTTCAGGATCCCCACACTTTGAAGTTGTCGGGATCACCCATGATATCCAATAGAGTCCCATACAATAACGCCAGACGTTTTTCTTGACGCTGAATAAGACACTCCGGGAGAATGCGTTCACCTCTGAAGTGTCTGACGAGTATGCGTCCATCGTTGGTCCAGATTGTAGCAGGACTCATCTGAAAAGACGACTTGTTGCCAATCGGCACGCACGTAGCTGTGTTGTGAGCCCATTGTAGCCGAAGGCGTCGGTGATTCAGCGTCAAGAGAATCCTGCTCAGAGGAATCCTTGAACGTAGCCCTTGGCGCAGCAAACGTCGATGAACCGTGGGAGCAGACAATTACACACCATAATACGTGCTACAATGTTTCGCCAACGCTCCAGAGGACACTGTACGGTCCGTCACCACCATGCGGATGAAGTGTCTGTCGTCCAGTGATGACGTCATATTTCATGGCCCACTTCCGGGGTTTCGACTTGTCCGGTTCTCCATGGTTCATCTCTTCCACACACGTATCACTGTTGTGTCATTACGCCCCGTGCGAGTGACGATTTCATGATACGAAAATCCACCTTTACGGAGGCCGATCATATGGCCCCGTTCGAACTCCGTTATTTGCTGGTATGGCACTCTGCGTTTTTGTCGAGGCATATTGACTTCTAATCAATCATTTACAGCACTCAAATGACGATACACGCATTTATACGTACTTTTACAGTGCTTTTTATACACGGCTCACTTGGAAGTTTTGAGGATGATTCTCGGCTCACACATGAGTGATCTCTTCTAAATTCGAATCATTTGCATATCCTAACCTGTTTTGCAATTTCTGCAAGTTCTGTTTAATTTGCATTATTTCTTCATGGCGTTACAATTTTTACAAACAGTAGTATATTAGAAATCAAAAAATGTTTTGTAAAATTTAAATGTTTTATAAAAGCAATATTTTATGATCGATAACCATAGTTTAAACTCAGAACAGTGAAATAAGAACCTACCATATATTTGAAATTCTATAACAATTAATTGCAAAGCAAATAGTTCGAATTACGAAACGTTATTAAAGTTCTTACGTCTCGTTGTGTAGTTTGTATTTTCCATTGAAATATTAGTAGTAAATTGTATTACAGATATATTAATAAATTAACAACCTATATAAGCCGTTCCTGAGATGTGTACTAGTCGTACATTTGCAAGTAGTCGGCAACACCTCAAAAAATGGCCCTGTAAACATCTGAACGTTGTGATTTCCGTCAAGAAAGAATAATGCTATATATATATACTAGCTGACCCGGCAAACGTTGTTTTGCCTTATAAATTATTTCTAGTTTCTAGATAAATTCTAGTGTAGACAAAAAGTAACTTACTTATTATAAGTGTGTAAGTATGTGGTATATGCGTGAAATGGGCATGGAGCGCTATGAACGATAAGGGAATATAAAAATAACAAACGCCAAACAATATTATTTTCAAGTTATTATAGTTTATTTCTTAAAATTACATATGACATATTAATTACGACAGTAACACTAACAAACAACATCAATCTTTTAATGCTATAGCGTGGACAATATTTTTTGTTAGCCCATCTTTAGCGAGCACAAACAAACTGGATGGTTTACCGACTCGAGAGCATGCTACGTACAATTGCCCGTGTGAAAAACATGGTGTACTCAAATCTAAGCCACAAACAGACATCGTTTGGCCTTGGGATTTGTTGATTGTCATTGCAAATGCCAATCTAATCGGAAACTGAATTCGTTTGAATTGAATTGGCACATATGTAGGTATGATAGGAATCCGTGGTATTAAGATATTTTCACCTTTGAACTTTAAAATGCTGGCTTCGATAACGTTTTTCATCAATTTTCGAATGACTAATCGCGTACCGTTGCACAACCGTGGCGGGTTTAAATTACGAAGCAAGATAATTGGAGATCCAACCTTCAATTGTAAATTATGCGGTGGCATGCCTGGCAAATCCAGTGAGTTCAAAAATTCTGTGGGAAAATTGACAGCTTCGCTGGCATCGCAAACTGTATCAATAGATTTGTATGATACCAAATTCCCTGGCAACAACTGTTGTATCTTCAAATTTAAATTGTCAACGTCTGCATTTTTTGCTGCTAAAATAGCTCTTTCTGCAAGCCACTCATGATTTATGTACTGTGTGTGTACATCGGGAAATATTTGTTCAATGAGAGTATCTAGCGAATCAGCGATTGTGCAGAAATCGGTCGGTAATTTTACGTATCCAGTTTCATCTGTAGCAACTTTTCCATCACCGATATCTAAGAGTTGTTTTGAGAATGTTTCAGCGGATGGATCTTGAAGCATTTGAACGCGCATATTTACTTTCAGCTGTACTTTTTCAAGATTACGCCACAATGGAGATGATTTTAAGCAAGCGTTGATCTCATCAACGTATGTTGAACGTGGAATGACGGGAAGTGTTTGTCTGAAATCACCTGAAAGCACCAACAGAGTGCCGCCAAATAGTTTGTCGTTGTTTTTAATATCTTTCAATGTCCTGTTCAACGCCTCAATTGAATGTTTGTGTGCCATAGTACATTCATCCCAGATGATAATTTTACACTGTTTCAGCACGGTGGCCATGGACGATTGTTTTTTAATGTTACACACTGCGTCAGGGTTATTTTGAATATTTAGTGGCAGCTTAAATACTGAATGAGCTGTTCTGCCTCCATCCAATAAAGTTGCCGCAATGCCCGATGATGCAACGGCCAATGCGATGCCATTATTTGATCGCATTTCAGCAAGAATTAGTGAAATAAGGAATGTTTTGCCAGTTCCACCCGGTGCATCCAAAAAGAAGAACCCACCTTGTCCTGCTGAAACTGCGAGCAAAATGCGGTCATAAATGGTTCTTTGTTCGTCATTCATTAGTGGGACATTGCGAGTAACAATCGCTGCCATTTCTACAGTGTTGTACTGCAGTTCACGATTCATTTCAGTGTTAATTAAATCAGATGCTGTTCGATTTGGCGAATTCATACCGAAATGAGTGAGTGATAAGTTGGTAATGACAATGCAAAGATCATCAATAGCAATCAATGCTTCATTGTACATAGCGTCGCTGAATGTTATCGTTAGATCGTTGCACCTTGTACGATGTTGATGCAATATATCATCAGTCATTGAATCTTTGTGATTATCCCACAATATCTGTGCTCGAGCTGGGAAACATGTAGTCAACACTATAGCGAATAGTAGACGAATTTGTATTGCTGTACAGTTCAATGCAGCTTCAGCAAGCATACACTCCCACTGGTTGTCGTCTTCCAGCAAGCCGAGTGCAAGGCATGCGTCTTTATATGTCGGATACTGTTGCCCATTCACTTTACGTATATCTTGAAATGATAATGGGCCAGTAACATTAACCAACAACAGTCGAAGATAAAAGCACTCAGTGTGTCTTGGATTGACTGTAAATAATCGCCCCAAAGCGTTCGATTTAAATAAATTGAGACATGCATCAACTGGTGAGCCTTGCTTGCGGGGCATCCATTTTTTTTGTTTGAGCCCATGTGAAATAGTGTGGTACTTGTGAATAGAGTAATGTTCTTGCAAATGCACCAAAATCATCCGTACTATTACACAAATCAAAAAATGCAGTGAGTGTAGTTTTAGGTGGATTTGTAGCACGATCAATCACTGTCTCGTTCGTGAAAAATACACGCTGACCGTTTTCAAGATGGACGGCTAACTGAACAACTGCTGGATCCCGTTCATGAATTGGAAAACCGAAGATACGCCAAGCAGCTTCATTGGAGCTGATGTACCGACCAATTTGGTAGAGCGTAATTTCATCGTTTTTATCCATTGGAGGAGCATTTACATTAGTATTTTCTACTCTAAACACAGCCATATCACTGCCTTTATGGACATACTTGCAAATATATTTGATGCTCTTCACTGAACTGCAAAACTCAACATTAATATGAGCATTGTATGTCTTGCTTAGCAGAGGCGAATACGGCACCACCCAACGATTGTCAATGTCAATGTCTGTGTTGCTGATATTTTTAATAAATGATTGTCCGCCATTATCGGGACTTCTTCGACGATATATTGGATATCCGTCGGTATTTGTTATCGTATCATTAGTGAAATCTTTAGGGAAATTTTTAGTACATTTTCCATCTGCCATGCAAGGCGATGAACGATGAAGAGTACCGCATGGACCATGGATCATGTTTGCTGTAACAATATCAAACAGCACTTGGTCAGTAGACGGATCTGGAATTTCCGCAGAAATGATACTATCGATTTCTTCAGGACGGATTTTGTCGATTAACCAAACCAAAATGTGCGCATGAGGTAATCCTCGCTTTTGCCCTCAATTCAGCCCCTTTGCGTTTTCTTGGCATTGCTCACTGTACAAAACACATATAAATAGAATTAATGAAATAACTTCATTGCGCTCAGCTCGTGTATCTTCTGATTGTTCTTGACGCAATTGCTGCATGCTCACACGTGCATTAGCATCGGCCAGGATTATAGCGAAAATATTAGTTTTGTGAAAAAAAATTTGAAACAATAGTTGTAAAAAATTCAAATAATCTCTCTATATTAAAAAAAAGTTACCGCCGCCGCCGCCGCCGCCGCCGCCGCCGCCGCCGCCGCCGCCGCCGAATAATTGAAATTTTTGTTGTTTAGCTCCATTCTTAGACGGTTTCCCGAGAAAGTACTGATCGGAAAAATATGAAATTAACATGCTTTGTTCTTCATCGTATTCCCTGGATAATTATTAAGATTTTTTTCCGATGCGGCTATTAGTTTAGGTTTTATTAAGTGTTAAAGTTGAAGAAGTGAAATTTCTTCCGCGAGTGAGCAAAACACATTCAAAATTTCAGTCTTTAGTCGTGAGTTTTTTTTTAAGAGTACCTCTCAACGTAAATTTTTGCAGCTCGTCGAGTTTTTTTTGAAATTTAAATGTGGTTCTTGATAATATTTTTTTGAAATTCGGGAAAAATCGGGACATTTTTGTTACTTTTTTTTAAAACTGCCGTATCTATATCTAATTACTATTAGTTTTTAATTTTTAAAATATCGCAGTATACCTCAGAATATACTCTTTCTTACGGTACTATTATTTTTGAAATCGGTTAATAATTAAATTGGATGCGATCAAAAGTTCGTGATACAAAATTCGGAATCTTCGGATATTTTCGCTACGTTTTGTTAAAACCGTTATGTCTACGGCAAAAACCATTATTTTTTAAATTTGAGAACATCACTGAATACACTACATTACACTCTTTCTTATGGTACAATTATTTTTCAAATTGGTTAATAAACAAAATCGATGCAATTAAAAGTAGGTCATACAATTTTCGGAACTTTCAGATCGTAACTTCCGATACAAAACTAAAATGGTCATATCTATATAGTATTACTGTTAGTTTTTAATTTTAAAAATATTGCAGTATACCTCACAATGTACTCTTTCTTACGGTACAATTATTTTTAAAATTGGTTCATAAATAAATTCGATGCAATCAAAAGTTGGTGACACAAATTTCGTATTTTTCAGTTCGCATAGCTGGTCCGGCAAACAGCAGTGGGTTGCATTTTCTACTATCGGGTTTGCCAGATATCAAATTTATCGTAGCAACAATTGCCATAAAAACGATTTCTTTTTATTTGGCGAGGAAAAAGGCTCGCTTTTTTCCCTCTGTTCTCAAGACAGTTTACCGACAAAGTACAATGTATTGATATTAACACTGTTTACTTAAAATTGTACAGGGAACAAGATACAGAAGATTTTTTACTGATGCGGCTATTAGTTTAGGGTGCATTAAGTGTTAAAGCAAAAAAAAGTGAAATCAATTGCGAAAGAAGTATTGGTTTGAGAAAGCAAACCAAACGGGATTGCGTAGCAATCCCCGGGGTCGGCGAGCGTAAGCGAGCAGGGCGCGAAGCCCTCGCTGTGACGTCATGTACCGGAAAGTGAAATCAGCATAATACGAATTATTCAGATAGTTTCACTCTGTGAAAGGAATGTTGGTTTGCGAAGCAAACCAAATGACATCTGTGAAAGGAGTGTTGGTTTGCGAAGCAAACCAAATGGGATTGCGCAGCAATCCCCGGGGGTTGGCGAGCGTAAGCGAGCAGGGGGCGGAGCCCCCTAGTTATATAAAAAAAAGTATACTTACAACACAAAAGCCGTTGTTGGTTGGAGCTCGTGACACGTGTTGAGTACTTTTAAGGTTATGTAAATCACTTGTTTAACTAAAACTTGATTAACTGAACTAATCGTGCCAAATACACGCGCGGCAAATTTTAAGAATCTAAGATTGGTAACACTAAGCATATATCAGGATTAAACTTTAATAATAAAAATAAATGTTTATTTTCTTTAAAAAAATTTTAGATTTTTAATCGAAGTATAGTTAAAAACACTATAATTGATCAGTTATCGAGCGGGATGAAAAATGATTAAATTACTAAAATGGCCATAAAAAAATAGGGGTTGGTGATAAAAAAGTAAAAATTAAGGGTTGTATGTATTTTTTAATGCCAGATTATAAAAAAATAAAAACAAAAAATTTCGTCAAAAAATTAAAAAAATAAATTTTAAGGGTGAACAACCCTTATTACTTAGGGGTATGGAAAATAGATAGTAGCCGATTCTCAGACCTACTGAATACGCATATAAAATTTGGTAAAAATCGGTAAAGCCGTTTCGGAGGAGTACGGTAACTAACATTGTGACATGGAAATTTTATATATTAGATATATATATATATGATCTTGCTTAATCAGTTCAGGGGGGCGAAGTGCATTAAAAATGTGTTGTTGCTAAAACAACCAGAGGATAGATAGGGTAATCCAACGAAATTGTTGGTTGTCCATGAGGAGACGCAGTTTAAAGTGTGTCGCGAGGATTCGTTGGCACCTTTAGGTGGCACTGAATCCAAAGATGAACTATCGAAATACTTTTACTCGATAATGCCCGACTGTTTTAAAGGCATGAAAAATTTTGTCCCGACATTTGACCAGTGTCAAAAGTATGGGAAACCGAATGAAATGGAAAAATTCCCACTTAGAATTGTACCTGTAATTCAGGAGGTTTTGTCGAAGTTGCACACCGCTGTGATTGGTTTACTTCCTAAGAAAGAAGTTGAAAAGCGTTACTCGTACGTCATAACGGACATGTGTACAGTAAGAAAATGATTGAAAATGAGTTGAAATTGATTTTGAATTTAAAGTGTCAGAACCTAAAGGTACTCAGATGTTTCAATGTTTCAATTATGTTGATTGAAAAAGATTTTTTGTTTATAGGAATGAATTGCATTTATCAGTGAATTGTTGTAATATATATATATATAATTAAGTCCTTTTGTGTTAAGGTATATGAATAGTTTTCATATATAATAGTTGGAAATTATGATTATGCAATATAAATGATAATTGTGTTACATGTTAAAGAAATATTTGAGAAATAATTTTCTTGATTAATAAGTAGTTGTGTATATTATTCCTTGTTTGCTTAGTTCTTTAATTACTGAGTAATTGTGTCAGATTAGGTTTTAATGCAAGGAATTAAGGTTTTATAGGCCTTGGTAGTTTTATTTATGTGTTGTATAACAAATGATTATCTATTGCCATAGCTGCATTTTTTGTGTTAAAGAGATAGACTACATGTCTACATTTTAGTTACTCATGAAATTTTACACATATAAGTGTGTTTGATAGATTTAAATTTAATCCTTTACAGGTAACTGCATTGGGTAGCATTTTTTAAAATTGTTTATCCGTAGGTTATTTATTTAATTCTAGTAGGTTTTCAAATGTTAAAGTTACGTCAAATGTCGCAACCTTATATGACAAATATACTTTGTGCTGTGAAGATACATGTGTTTCAGGAACATTAGTTGTGGATTGCATTGGCATAAAGCTGAAACTTTTTCCTGATCTCCTAGAAAAAGTTTATCTAAAAGGGAGAATGAAGCTGTAGCGTTACCGTAGAGGGTCCCTCTGACCACAGCTTTCATGGTGGTCCATTAATTTATGACCGGGTGGGGGTATCCCTTTCTCTTTGGGCGATAGCGGCTTCGGAAGAACGTGTGGGGCCTATAATATTTACGGCCTATAATATGCCGACACATTCACAAGAGGGCTACAGCGAGCTGTGTGCACACATAAATCACATTCTTAATTTAGTATCTTGATTTATCAATCTCCAGCAATTTTATGACCATTTTCCAGGAAACTACAGTCGGATAACAGCCCGATTTGATCTCCAACGGGAATTCGGACACTTCGTGTTAGACATCTATATACCGAGTATGTTATTTGTGGTCACCTCTTGGCTGTCTTTCTGGATTGAAATTCAAGCAGCACCGGCAAGAGTGACCCTCAGTATGACCACCATGTTGACCCTTGTAACTAGTGAGAAAGCTATTCGAGAAAAGCTTCCAAAAGTATCCTACGTGCATGCTTTAGATGTGTGGAATGTAGTGTGCACAGGTAAGTTTAAAAAATTCCATAATCATATGATCGTTTCAAGAAAACAGTGATAGATTAATTCAGACAACGTCCTAAAGTAAATTAAATGAAATAATTGTTCAAAATATTGTATTTTTTAAAAAACAATTGAAACTATAGCGATAATAATAGGAACAGATCATTATTGTGTATATTCTTCGATATTATCTGACGATAAAACGTAAAAATGTAGAAAAGCTTCCGTTTCGAAACACGAGCAATCTCCTAAGTAGTCATAGAAACTCAATAAAACCGAAAGTCATTTTGCTAGTTTAGAGTTTATACAGGTACGTCATTCATGCAGTATCATTTGGTGATCATCAGTGAAAAAATTAAATCAAGTTTTTTCGACCATTTTGTGCATCAAAAATCTATTATTTCTAGTTGAATGAGCTACTCTTCGCCAGTATCTGTCTGTCTTCACGTTTTATGTATATTAGTGTTCCTTGTATGTTTGTGCAAGTATCACATAAAAGAATTGAATACATCTTAAAACTTCCAGAATAAAGCAGAAAGTATGTACAGTCCCAGAAATAAAAGGGAACCTCGTACTTTATTTTCGAGCACTATTCATACTAGAGTAAATTCAAAGGTATCAATCAATAGAAAATAACGTCCTCTACAAATTCAAATGGAAGTGCATGAGAGGACGTCTTTTTATCAAATTTTGCACAAACAACTAAATTTTTAATGGAAACAACATGTTTTGATACAATAATCAGATTCTGCATCGTTAAATCGGTCTAAATAGGAAATTTTATGCCTTTACTATCATTATATCCCGAGATATTCCACTCTAAAATTGGTGGAAATCGCAAGGATCCTCTCGAAATAAAAAGTCGTTATTTTTTATCAAGATCAATTATAGTTTTATATGTACCCGAATTTCAAATTTGAATACTATTTATTTTTCAGCGATAAGAAAATTATATTTGTTACGAAAGTGCAAACGATCTGAGAATTACTATACGTGGTTTGTCAAGCGACTTATAAACTTTATAATGAAGAAATGAAAACGCTATAATGAAGAAAATTTATTGTAGCGCAAAAGCTAACTATCGCAAAGAGCTGAAAGTTTGCATGGCCTTAGTAAAAGTCCTTCTGAATCGATCCACATCAAAATATAATAAGTTTCCAAATCATAATTTTTTTAAATACTGATTTAATGATTATTATTACATACACCAGGCATGCGATATTTTAGAATTTCGCCATCTTTAAGGGAAGGTTGACAGTTAATTTGATAATATTTATGACTATTTTTAAGGGAATACATTTTTTCGTGAAAATTCCATTTAGTGGTACGTGTAACAGCAAAGGAAATTGCTTTTAAATTGAATATATTTTGTACCATCAAAACAAAGGTAACCTATGACCATTTTCAAAAAATGGTAGATATAGAATTGGCAAAGGATTTTTTTAAAAGAAAATCACTATTTTTTCAACAAATTTCTAACAGGCATAATAAGTTGATTAAATATAATTTCAACCTGTAAAGAAAACAACCTTGATCTTCTGTCGCTAAAATAAAGAAACCCCTCTCCCTCTTTTAATGTCTAAAAAGTTTTTTTTTTTAATATTAATATCGGGCAAACTTCCCATTTAAAATCTACCGTACTCTAACGTGCATGCAACTTTAAATCCAATCTCCTTTTTGTGGTTGTTGAGTGTGATTAATATGATTTACAATTTATAAATATAAATAAATTTTATAAAATAGTTAAAAATAAATGTTTATTAATTTTTCAAACACAGAAAACAGACCGAAATGAAACTAATGTCGGTGGGTAAAGTTGCTCTGACGATATAAATTCCTTTTTTTTTTTCGTGATCTCGCATAGTTGGCACAACCTACAACTAAAAACTGAAAAAATCGTAAATGTGAAAATTATCTCAAAACGACAAAAAACTGAAAATAATATTATTGAACAAAATATAACATCAGTGAACAAAAGTTTTCGTTTCGTTGAGCACACAATACACTCTAAAGCACTTTTTCTTCAATTCAGAGGTTCAGTTTTAAATCGTTTTCGAAAGAAAATTTATGACAAAATTTTGTCCCAAATATTCGGAAATTATTTATGTTTCGAAAAGAAAAAAGTGTAAAATAAGTAAAATATAATACTAATTTAAATTTCGTAAAAATAATTTTTGGAGATAGAATAGCTTTTACAGTAGTTCATGAAAAAAATTCGAATTAATCGCAGTGCGCAATACACATCTCAGCTTCTCCCAAAATGTCCAAATGAAGGTTGATTTAAGTGTAGTAATTCAGCTGTTTTAGAGAGAAACTTGCCTAAATAAGCAAGCAAGAGACATTTAAGTAATTTATTTCATAAGTTATAATATGTTTTATAAAATATGTAACGTTTTAGGAAAATATATTTTATATAAATATATTTTACTATACAAATACATTTTATGTGATACTTGTATAAACACAGACACAAAACAGTGAAGAAAGACCGTTGTAACGAAGTTCAGACAATAAATGACTGCAAGTATTCACAGTATGTAAAATTCATGAAATTACATCCAGTCGTTTGGACGTAGTGAAGGATCTTTACACACAAGCAGATACCAAACCCGGGAACCACTGATTTTGCATTAGACTGACCTAAAATGATAAACAGCTTAAAATAGAGCGAAACATATTCAATATACAAGCACTACAGTTTAATTTATATACAGGGTGATTCTTAAAAGATAGGCAAAACTTTAAGAGGTGATAGTGCACATCCAAATAAACAACTTTCATCCAAGAATGCATGGTCGGAATTAAAACGCAAAGATGCTAGAGGGCGCCGCAGGTGCTGTTGTTTTAGATACATAAACACACAAAGAGAGAATAAGTGACAAAAGCAAGTTTATTGACATATGATTATAATAAGTGTTCAAAACAGTGACAGGCAGTGGCTATGCATGAAGTACAAAGGCGAAGAAAGGATTGGCGAACTTTCTGAAAAACGCCAGGCATATCGCGTACTTCCCCTGCAGCGACCGAAAGTCTGGCGACGAGATCTTCTGCATATTCAACGGGGGTCTCATACACAAGAGCCTTCAGCTGTCCCCACAAAAAGAAATCATTACATGAAAGATCTGGCGAGCGTGGTGACCAAGCTAGAGGACCACATCGCCCAATCCATCGGTTCGGAAAAGTTAAATCCAGATAGTTTCGCACCTCTTGTGCATAATGGTCTGTTGCTCCATCTTGCTGGAACCACATTACAATCTAGATGTGTGTGGGAACGTCCTTTAACATGTCTGGCAGCACCTGTTGCAGAAACGTGAGGTATTTTTTCCCGTCAAGGTGTTCTGGCAGAAGATAAAGTCCGAGTAGGTGGTCTCCGATTATTCCTACCCAAACATTGATAGAAAAGCGGCGCTGATGAGCATATGAATAAGTAATGAAAGTTGTTTGTTTGGATGTGTACTATCACCTCTTAAAGTTTTGCCCATCTTTTATGAATCACCCTGTAGAAGAATATTTCAACACAAAACTCAGTGTTTTACGACATTGTTTAAAGCAGATTTCTATTCTCATAGCGCACTACTAAAGTTGAAGATATAAAGCAAAATCCTAAATTAGAAATATAGTATACATTTTGAATTTAATACTTTTAATTCCATTTTTACTTGTGAGGAACAAGTAAATTTATGAAATGATAGCATTCATTTGAAGTATGCAAACATTTTGTACCAGAACATGAAGATAGTATGTATACACTGTATGTATAACTTTATCTCAAGGATATTTATAAATAAAAATATAATTTTAAGAAGTGACGAGTGAATTTTTATTTTCGGGTGCATGTATTTTACTTACGTATGAAGCAAATATTAAGATGTGATATTTGCAAGATGCAAAATATGTTACAGTTTGAACATCTACTTGAAATAGTAAAATGTATTATTGCTTTCTATCCAGGATTCGTGTTTGCTTGTCTGGTTGAATATGCATTGGTAAATTATATTTACCATACAGATAAAAGACGGAAGAAGAAATCCAGTGGCATGAAAAGAGTGGAGAGCATAGCAACCTTTTGTTCTGTTGAGAGCGACAGTGCATCTACCTTCAGAATGTTTGCTAAAAAGGTTCTTTTTTTACTTTAGCTTTTTGAATCCTCAATTAAGAATTTAATCAAATCATGAGTGAGCTGAAATTTTTTTTGTTAAGTAACTTTTCTACTATTACCGTATTAAAGCTTTAATAAGAATTACAGCTTTTGAGTCGAAATATGAAATAAAAATGCGGAACTTAATTACCCATATTACTTGTATAGTTTGCATTGTGTGAAAGTTTTGAAAGTAGCGAGCCAGCTCAGGTGTTCTCGCCATCTGGCCGTGGTAAAAATTACGAGACGTTGTCCTTGGATCTCTCCAATCGGGATTGATCTTGAAACGTAATCAATAACCCGTTGTGCTGCTCCAGTGCGATGTTAATTAACTACCGAATGCTAGAATCGTGTTGAACATTTTTATGAAAGGCATTTTCTGCCAAGTTAAATGTATATACAGGTGGCAATAGTGTTTCTACGGCAATACGAGTTTCCTGCACACATTCTGAATGTGACTTCAGTTCGGTAGTTTATCAAAACCTTTTTCAGCACTTCGTCCATAAAGTTTACAAACAATAAATTCCGAGTTGATATATGACAGAACACTTATTCGATTAACTCCAAACGTTTCCAAAATGACAATAAATTATATTTTAAAATGACTCCAATGTGTATCATGAGAGAGCATTTGGATAGCGCAAATAAAATATTTGCAGACTGCCTAGTTTGTTTGGTTTACACATAAAGTTCCCCCCACACATGCGCGATAGAAAGTCGTAAATGTGTTACACGTCGTAATGTGTCGTAAATGTGTAAAAAAACACACGATTACCGATTAAAATTCTATGAAAATATGTGTGTATGCCAATTTCTAACAACTGAAGGTTGAAACTGCATTTTTAATAACTCACTATAATGAAATAAGAAAAACGAAAGAGAATAGAGCACTGCTCGTATTAGTATCCACGTATATATTCTAGGTTAAAGTAAATATATAAATGAGTAAGTAAACACTTAAAAATTGTGTTGCTAAGCAAACTTAAGATTTCGACAGCGGTTAATGATCGAAATCCTCGAACTCGAGTGTTACTAATGTTCTGGGACCATATGATTTTAAGGTGGTATGCAGGTGTTAAAGGTGTTATGATATTGAATGTGTTGGATTTGGACTAGACTAATATTGAAAAACTTGCAACGCTGTGCTAAAATCATCTCCTAGAAAGAAAGGACATCTTCTAGGAGGTAGATTAAACGCAAGTCCATGATGTTGTAAGGGGCAGATAGTGATGCCATGCACATATGAGCTAATTTGGCAATTAGAATATACAGGGGTTGGACAAAAATATGGAAACACCTCGAGAAATGCATGCTTGAAAAGAAATATTTATTTTAGCGAAATGTGTAGGTGGCGCTGGTGTTTTCGCATACTGACGCCACAACGTTGTAAGTAGTCTTTGCCGGTGCACTATTCTGTGAAGTTGTAATTACATCATGTCAGAGCTATCAGACTTCAAACGTGGGCAAATTGTTGGAGCTCGTCTGGTGGATGCTTCCGTAAGCAAGGTAGCCGAAGTTTCAAGTTCTGTATCTAAGATTTATTCCGCATATTTGAAGAGAGGAAAAACATCATCCACTAAACCATAGATCGGACGAAATTGTGTGTTGAGTGATCGTGACAGACGATCATTAAGGAGGATTGTGATTAAAAATGAGAAGACCACAGCTGCAAAAGTTACTGTTGAAATGATGTCGTGCTCACAAACCCTCTGTGAGTACCAAAACAATAAAAAGGGATCTCCATAAGCAGGGTATTTCTGGCCGAGCTGCAATTCAAAAACCATTCATCCGTGATGTAAATGCCTGTAACAGGAAAAAGTGGTGTTTAAGTCATAAATCCCGGACTATGGAGCAATGGAAGACAGCAATTGGATCGGATGAGTCTTGTTTCACACTGTTTTCCACTTCTGGAGAACGCCATCCCAAGCCTATAATACAGACTGCTGGTTGCCAAGAGTGAAACATGGCGTGGGTTCTGTGATGGTTTGGGCAGCCATATCGTGGTTTTCTCTGGGTCCCATGATTATTCTGCAAGGGCACATTAAGCCAAGGATTATGTGAACATTTTGGCCGATCAAGTCCATCCCATGTTACAAATTTTGTTCCCCAATTGTGATGGTGTCTTTCAAATCGATAAAGCCCCTGTTCACGCAGCTCACATCGTTCAGAACTGGTTTTCTAAACACGAGGATGATTTGTCCCATCTTCCCACGCCACCACAGTCACCAGACCTCAATATTATTGAATCTGTGTGGTCTACATTGGAGAGGAAAGTGCGGGATCGATATCCACCGTCATCATCGTTATCTGAAGTTGAAACCGTTTTGCAGGAAGAATGGTACAAGATTCCCTTGACCAGCATACAGGAACTGTATTTATCCATTCCGAGAAGACTGATAGCTATTTTGAATGTCAACGGTTTTCCTACACCATATTAGACATGGTTACGTGTTTTTTCTTAGGTGTTTCCATATTTTTGTCAAATCCCTGTACACAACATTAATTTTAAAATCTTTTGAGCTAAGGCGGAAATAGGTTTGTCTCGCAAAAAGTGTATTTTTCCTATTTAGTTTGATGCTGTACATTACATTTAAATGAGGTTAAATGATACTGCCTAAAAGTTTTGTCATTATAATGCGTATCAGAATAACTTCATTGATTTCCTTTTCTTTATTTTCTCTATTGCTTGAGTTTGTGGCAATAACTAAAGATAATATATTTCCTTTGTAACAGGGAGAAGCTGAACCCGGTATGCCAAACAAGAAAGCAGCATCTTTCGCCTCGTTATCAGATATGCAAAGTGTTAATCAAATGGATATGTCATGCGGTTGGCCAGAAATCAAAATGACACCCCAAGATATTGCTAACAGTATTGACAGAAAGTGTCGATACATATTTCCAGCAGCCTTCATGGTGTTCAACGTAATTTATTGGTTAGTTTTATGGTTGTGATGACATGATTCGAGAATCAGTTCGCAAACAAAAGCAAAAGTAAATGGCAAAAGATTTTGAAACTTCTACTAAGAACAAAATGAATGTTTGATTAACAATTAAAATAAAATAATATTCATAGCACATTTTTAGTGTCTTAAAGATATTTATGGAACATTCTTTGTATAATAATCATGACACGTCCTTAGTACAATCAAGAATTTTTTATGATTAATATTATATATCTGAAAACCCAATACTACCTATACACATGTTCAGAAATATTTTATTTTTATGAATTAAGTTGGTAAAAATTCTGACTTTTCTCGTATACGGAATTTCTGTTTTTAAACATGTAATTCACAGTCTTGAATGTCACAGTCTTGAAAGAAACGTAAAAGATATAAAATAAAGTATCCTGTTTATAATTGATATATTGTTGTACCATTTTACTTCCATCTCACACATATACACACGTCTGTATATTTATCAAACTGAAAATCATTGCTTACTGATAAAATAGTAGCAATGCACAGTAGTCAAAAGTACCAAAAAGCTGGCCAATCGTTGAAAAATAAGTGTTTCAATTAATGGGTTTTTTCGTCCCTATGCTGTTAGATTAGTACATTCTCCACTATTATAAAAGAAAGTGTTTTTCTGTTTGTATGCAGTGTCCTGACGAATCTATGGCACTTAGAATAATGAAATTTGGCACAAAGGTACCTAGTCCTAATTTTTTGCGAATTTTGTGTCCAACCCGAATTTTTTAATTTAATCTAGAGCATTTTTTTAATTAATTTAATTTAGAGCATTTTTTTTAATTAATTTAATTTAGAGCGTTTTTTAATTAATTTATAGGCATTTAACTATTGTTTTCCTTGGAATGGTAACAGTATAACACAGATTCTAAATTTATTTTTTTCCTTCCATTTTCTAAGCAACGATTTCAGCTGACTTGCAAAACAAATAAACAGGTTTAATGGAATTCTTTTTTTCACCTCCAGGATCGTTAAAGATAGAGTACAAATTTCAACGGATTTGAAATCTGTGGAAAATTTGGATGACATGATATTGACATTGTTGACCTTTTCTGATCAAGAACACTATCAGAAAGAGTTATCTAGCGTAGATGTGTGTGTGGCGTGGGAGCCGAGAGAGGTCGAAAATTTCAGATGTTTTTTAAAACACGTAAAGCCAACGATGTAAATAGGATGTAAAATAAAGAATTAGTAGATGTCAAGGACTGTCCGTTACTTGGTTGCCAGCGTCAAGGAGTGTTTCTCTAAGGCAGTGTTTCCCAAACTTTTGACGTATGTGTACCCCTTCTATGATTTTCGTAACGCTGAGTACCCCTTATCAAAAAAATGGATGTATTTTAATAACAATCAAAATGCTTTTTCTTTTTCTTTTTTTGTGACATACACAAAATAATAAGAAAAGAGAAATAAAATTATTCATAATAAAATATAAATAAAAGTTATATTATAAATAACGTTTATTTGGATCAATGAGAAGGATGAAATTGTTTGTGCTGAGATAACAGATGGTCATTATTTGGTTCCCTGGTTGTTAATTTTAATCTGAGATGTGGTTCTACGTCCAATAGTCTGTTTCTTTTTTTCGACTTGATGTATACAAATGCTGAAAAAACTACTTCACATAAATATGAAGTTGGAAAAGGCAAGATGTATTTTAGAACTTTTTCTGTTAAAACCGGATACACAAGTTGCATTTGTAACCAGAATGATGTTAAAGTACTCTCCTTAGGTTTATTTTTCAAGAATCTGTCTGAAGCCCCAATTCCAACAAATGGTCTTCTTCCGTATGCGACGAATCTTCTGGCATGGATGCTGTGTTAATGTTAAACGGATATATTTTCCATTCATTTTTGGTTAAATCAGGGAAATAGTTTTCAAGCCCACTTTCAAACTCTCCAAATGCTGTGTTATGCATTTCAGAGTACCAGCATCCATTTTAGTAGTCGAACTTGTTATAAACTCATGAAGAGAGGGAAACGAGTCTACTTCTCCATTACCAACTCTCTTTTGCCATAACTTTAGTTTTGCGATGGCAGCGTTCACTTTATCTTGAACGTGAAACAATGAAATTTCTTTGCCTTGTAACGTACCTTTATATGTGTAATACATTCGGGCGCAATGTGCCTGAGAGATCAAATGACGCAACAGCTGTCCACGAAGAGCGCGAATAAAATTAAAAGGTTGAGTCCAAACATCCGGTAAAGATGAGAGAGGAGTGGGGAAAGGTTGCGTCCGACGGAGGGTTAACGAAGTTAAGTTGTTTCTGTAACGAAGTGTGGTATATTTCCGTCACTCAGGACCATCTCACGCCTCACAAGACTGTCTTGACTTGACTCATGAGAGCGGAGAATTAGGCGCAGCTAAGCACAGTGCAGTATCCCCTTCAAACTTCGGTGCAACGCGTACCCCCACCAAACTCTTCCCGTACCCCTGGGGGTCACATCAGAACAGAACCTCTGAATATCTATCTAACTGGAGCAATAACCAGAGACTCAAAAGGAATAGACCATTTAGTCTGGCCGATAAAATGAAGATTATTTTACAACCGGTGGAGTACTCATCTCTAACACCTTGTGTTAGTCCGATTGAGGGTTTACCCGGAGTTCACTTCCACTCTGAACTTCTGTCCCACACAAACAAAAAGTGAGATGTCCCTGAATACCTACAACAGCTGGCTCTCGAGGTTATTAATTATATTCCTAGTGAAGACACTTTGATATATACCGATGGCAGTAAAGACGAGTCAAATCACACGGGGAGCGGTATCTATATTGAGAATCTCTTTACTCGACTCTCCAGACGAAACCCAGATAACTGCTCGGTATTTAGGAGCGAATTGATTGCCATCAGGGAGGGATTAAAGACCATCCTCCACTCCACAGACTCTAGCGATATAAGGATTCTCACAGATAACCGCAGCTCGATCCAACATCTACAGGACTGTAGACGGATTAATGACCTCGTAGGCATTCAGATCCTCAATAACCTTAAAATTATTACAAAGCGTAGGGAGGTTCACTTTCAGTGGATCCCCTCCCACGTCGACGTCCCTGGCAACGAAGTTGCGGATATCTTGGCAAAAAATGGCTGTTCTGCAACGGCAACTACAGACTATGATCTAACTTTTCAAGAGATTTTCTCCATGGCGAAAAATAGTAACCGGCAGGTTTGGATCACCCCCCTGCCCATCCCTGGTACGGTAGGAAAAGACCAGGAGGCGTATTGGATTTCGGCGAAGACAGACAGGATCAAACGGCTGTCTCGAGACTTATCAGTGGGCACCTAAGATGCATGACATTCGATTCTGGCCGCAGGGTCTTCCCAACGTGTACCAAGTGCCAACTGTTACCGGCTTCCCCCGAACATATCCTCGATTGCTTGGGGCTCACTTTGGCGGATGTCCTTGATTGCCCACTCCTGGTGCTTGACTTTGCTAGAGTTCATGGTCTCATGGATTTGATCTAGCTGCTGCTAGATCCTGAAGAATTAGACACAATAACAATGTCTATTACAGCACACAAGCATTACTTACCATCAATAAAACTTTTGAGCCTGTTTGGATTTCGCTAGTCTTTCAATGTTTGGTGTAAAGTTGTTACTGAGAGCAACAGCGAATTTTTCAAATTTGTTTCATTCATTCGCTACCTTGTTTTCCTTTTAATGAATTTCATGGATGAAAATGCTTGTTCACTTGTAATCAAAGAATATGTAGGCGCAAGAATGCATTGCGCCACTTGTAATCATCAAATGCGCCAAGTTTGGCGCATGCGCCACAGGTTGGCCACCCCTGGGCTACAACTTGCCATTTGGCAAACCAAATGGGAATTTGGAGCAATCACCGTAGTCGTCATACCTGACCCCACAAAAAGTACTGCCACGGGCGATGCCGTGCTGGCCACTCAATGGCTAGTAAAGGATAAAGTCTAGTTCTAATCTTTACATTTCCGAGAAGACTGGGAAACATTCAACACTTATATGATGGAAACAATGTTAATTATAAATTTCTTTAAAATGATGCAACTGTGAGTAAATATGTTTAAGATTCCTTTTTGCAATTTTCTTGAGTTTGCTTTCTTGTATCTTAGGAGGGTTTGAGGAGAATAGGTTTACCAACGTCCCCTGAGCCACCATGGGGCACTTTATGTAGATGTATTCTACTGATACAATGCGCTGATACTGTGTTGTGTATGGTTTATCATCTCAGTATAGGGATATCATATTTCAAGACGTCTGTTGAAGCAACAGCAATTTGAATAGCCTACAATAAAAAGACGCTTTACAAAATCAAGCGTCTCACGAGATTCACCACTAACTTTCTTCAAATTTCTTTTCAAATTGAAGTCTGTGTTATTTAAAAAGATCTATTGTTATTTAATAAACTTCAAAAAAGTTGTTAGATATGTAATGAACAGGAAAAAGGTAAAAAAATTTCCTTGAAAGAAATTAAACGAACATTTTTTTCATTACTTTGAACTGATATTTCTTTATAACTCAAAACAAAGTGACCGCATTTTTGATAATATAACGAAACATTCTGGTGATAAATTGAACTTCTAGTATAATGGTAAAAATTTTTGCTCTGAAATATTCTTCAAAAGTCCACAAATTGAAATAGAACTATGGATATTACTTGCAATGAAAAATGTAATAGGTATAAATAAACTGCAAAAACATATTAAATTGCCGTTATAAATAAAAAGAAATAAGTTCATTTATCACTTAAAACTTAAATATTTTCGTGATTCGCCTAACAAAGTAAAATTTTTGTAAGTTAGATCTGAGTAGAAGTCATGACAAATTCAGATTTTGGTTGTTTACACTATATATAGCATCTACTAGATTAAAATTTCCCTTTTTTTTTTATCAGTGATAAAATCTTTCAAAGGCTTAAAACATTCCTGTTTTTTCACCCATGAAAAAAATCTTCAAACATTGGTTCTTGCAAAAAAATATTGATTTTACTTTTCAATATTTCTTTCCTTCATGTAAATTTATCTTTGAAATTAAAAAAAAAGAAAGAAGTGTTGCAAGTTTCAATCAAAAGAAGAAAGTTTTTTTTACCCCTGACATTCAAAATTAAGTCAGTTTTACCAGAATTTTACTATGCGCAAAGTGAGTTTTGTATTTTGCTCAATCAGGGGGGGACTTAGAATTTCGTTTACTCTTCAACTGCAAAAATGGCGAGCTTCCAAGTTTCTTAAGAAATCCCTTCCTAAACGGTAAAGAACACACGAAATAAAATTGGTTTTGAATATTCAAAACATGTATACACCCTCAATTGTGCAAAAAAAAAAAAAAAAAAAAAAAATTTTTTTTCTTAATCTGATGCAACACCACACTTTGTTAACATGGCATTCCCACTCCCATGCGCCGACCAACCGGTATAGTGGTTAAGGTGTTAGCCTCTAGATAGGAAGGTTCCTGGTTCGAATCCGGGTTCGGGCATGGATGTTTGTAAGCGTATGGTGTAGAGGCGGCTGGTGCACCTAAAATCTGTCGTGGCCGAAAGTCCTAACGTTGGGTTGGCGTGGAAGTTTGGAGAGTGGGGTGCCAGCTCATGTGTTGCTTCGTCATCTGACCGTGGTTCAAAATTACGAGGTGTTGTCCTCGGATCTTTCCCTTAAGGGACTGATCCCGGACCGTCGTCAATAGCCCGTTGTGTTGCTCTAGTACGACGTTAACAAAAATTACCATTACCATTTACCCATGCAGCAGGTTTTTCTATTTCTACTGTTCAAAAGCTATTGTTCGAAAGATGGGGGAAAGATGACTACTGGCTTCATGAGAAAACGTCTCAAAGAAGCCAAAGCCTTAAGATGCGCTAAAACATTTAACATGATAACAATATCTGATGAAATGTGACAACATGTGATTAGAGTGCCTACATGTGATGGCAACAAAGCGATAATTTACTAAACATGATTACCCTGAACACACCCTAATTACCCGCACTAGTTTTTCTAGTTCTTCCATGGTTTGCATGTGAACACTGATAATTTTGCCTTTGTGATATAGAGTACCTCACAAAAAGATAGGTAGGTATTTTAACAACGTCTTACTGGAGCAACACAACGGGCTATTGACAACACCTCACTAAAAGGTGGTAATGGTAATTTATTAAGGTCGTACTAGAGCTACACATCGAGCTATTGACGATGTCCGGGATCATCTCAGGGAAAGATACGAGGACACCACCACGTAATTTTGAACCAGGATCAAATTCACCAGATATTGACAAGGCAACACCTGAGCTGGCACCAGGGCCGCCCATAAATTTCCCGGGCCCCCCGACCAAATTTTCGGGCGGGCCCCTAAGTTTTTTTCTTGTGTAGGAAGTTTTAATTTCCCAAGTATCTATATATTTACAAATACCCAACTTCAGAAATGTACAAGCAAACACATAATATATTAATAATGAACTGGTAAGTAATAATGGAATTAAATATGCATATGTGCTATACTCATTACTCCTTGTGGCATGTAAACCAACTAGTCGTTGTCGTAGACTGGTGAAAATGTGAGACCACCTTGACGGGGTCGTTTTAAGGACTTGAAAAGACTATTTTCTGTTCGATATTTTTTTTTTGTCAAATTCAGAAAATAACCCTAAAATGAGGCAGATAATTTCTTGAACAAACCTTGGGGCCGCGGGCCCCTTAAACGTCCGGGCCCCCCGACATTTGTCGGGTTTGTCCCCCCTTATGGGCGGCCCTGCTGGCACCCTACTCTCCAAACTTCCACACCAAAACAATGTCTCACAAAAAGGTAAAATGGTAATGGTAATTTTAGTTAACGTCGTACTAGAGCAACACAACGGGCTATTGACGACGGTCCGGGATCAGTCCCTTAAGGGAAAGATACGAGGACAACACCTCGTAATTTTGAACCACGGTCAGATGACGAAGCAAAACCTGAACTGGCACCCCACTCTCCAAACTTCCACGCCAACCCAACGTGAGGACTTTCGGATTTAAGGTGCACCAGCCGCCTCTACACCATACGCTTACAAACATCCATGCCCGAACCCGGATTCGAACCAGGAACCTTCCGATCTAGAGGCTAACACCTTAACCACTATACCGGTTGGTCGGCCTCACAAAAAGGATAAAACGAAAAGTAGAGTCGATAATCAATTCATTTTGAAGGTTAGCCGATTCGTTCACTTTAAAGATACGATTCATTTGAACGAATCACTCATTTTCGACACATCGACCATGAAGAAACTGTAACTGTGTATCTGTGTTTGATATTGCGGCAGTTTTGTTTCCTAGTTATAATTTGTCTGCTAGGAACCTTAGATTGTTTTTATTATCTTTTGTAATGATTTTGCACTTTTCTGTACTATTAATTGCATCTATTTTTACAAATGTTTTTTCTGAGCGTGACTCTTGTAATTCAGACAGTGCCCTTGACTCTTGCACAGAGTCGACTGTACTTTATTCAAGATATAAACAAAAAAGGTAAGCTCGAACATTGTTTACGAGTGACGGACGGACTGGCGTGTTGGTTGGGTTTTATGATGCAAGTGCCATATTTAGCCTTGCTGCATACAATTAAAGTTTTAGTTCCCCAAGTGAGATAGTGTAAAGTGAGTCAAAGTATAAACCGAACAGACGATATTTTTTAATACAATTGTTTGATGCAAACCAAATAAATGTGCTTTTTTAATTCATTATACCGGAAAATGAAAAATGAAGGCGTTGACTTATTTAGACTTGTAAATTCCTGTTTTGAAAACGTTACATCGAAGAATATTTCTCATTCGATGTTTTTTGGTAAATATATCAAAATTATTTATAAATTATAAATTTTTGCTTAGTTTTTTATTAATTAAATGCAATGAGTCACCATATGAGCATTGGCATTCGTAAGTGGATTAGTTCTCCCTATAAATTCTGAAAAAAGTGTTTGAGAAATCAGTAAAACAGTTTGCCGTAGCTCTTTGACTATATTTGATGTAATTAATCGGTTTAAAACATCTAAAAGTGTAAAAAAATTGCCCAAGAAAAGTAAGAGATATGTTTAATGACTCAGAGGAATGCTGGATTGTAAGAAGAGTGAAGCAAAACCCTATGTTAAGTGCACCAAATTTAACTGAAGAAGTTTTTTAATTACCTTTTGAAAAAAGCCAATCCTGAAACTCTTAGAATTACACTAAGAAAAAATGGATTGAATGGTAGAATTGCACGACACAAACATTACATCAACAAAGTAAATAAGTTAAGGGGCTAAAAATTTTAGAAATTCTATGATAAAAAGATGATTTATTTTGGAATTAAGTACTTTTATAGATGAAAGCAAATTTAACTTGTTTGGATCTGACATAAAAGTTAGTGTGACAAAAGCAAAATCGAGAGTTAAATTCGAAAAATTCTAAATCCACAGTAAACCTTGGAGGTGGGTCAGCAATGGTTAGGGGTTGCGTGTCTGCTTCAGGAGTCAGAAAACTGCATTTTATAGATAGCATTTTGGATCAATATAAATATATTGACAGACTAAAGGCAAATGTGAAAGAAATAGTGCAAAATTTGGGCAGTGAAAACAAATTTAATTTCTATCAAGATAACGACTCCAAGCACAAAGCATGGAATGTAAGGTTCTGGCTGTATAACTATCCACATGTCATGGAAATACCTCCAGTCATTAGGTCTCAATGTCATTGAGAACATTTGAAATTATTTACAGAAAAAAGAATGTGAACATCACATTTAAAAAAGAAAAAAAAAAAGATCTAAAGAATGCTTTAGTAGAAGGATGAAATAAAAATGACCACACATTCCAAGATGGCTCAGACCTGTCAAAGAAAACAAAGGGATGCATACAAAATATTTGTAATTTTGTAAAAGAAATTTGCTTGTTCAGGGTTCCCACGTTCCTTGAAAAGTCCTTAAATTTTTTTCTGAACTAGAGGCCCTTGAAAATTATGGAACTTGGTGAAAAGTCCTTGAAAGTATTTGATTTTTTTAACTAGTACTGTAGCAATGATGTATGCTGACACGGCTAGCTAACACTTAAATTGAATTTATTTACACACATATACACTACAGAAATTACAAGACTTTCACGCACATAAAATATTCGGGACAGGGA
This sequence comes from Metellina segmentata, assembly GCA_947359465.1. Taxonomy (NCBI): domain Eukaryota; kingdom Metazoa; phylum Arthropoda; class Arachnida; order Araneae; family Tetragnathidae; genus Metellina; species Metellina segmentata. Next base: position 66,780,975 of record OX375873.1, on the reverse strand, counting down.
CATTTTTACTATCACATACTACAGCTTAGCTGCTGCTTGCTCCAGGGTTGGAGTTACACTGTGTAAGTTTTTGTTAGTCCGCTAGGGGGCGTTGTAGGTTCCGTTACAGTACATAATTGTGTAATGTTGTCTTGCGTTGGAACTTGTCCAAATTAGTTTCTTCCTTTGTCCAGACTAGTACTAGCTCGAATGGCGCAGGTGAGCTTGTACTTCATCATGTGAAGCTTGTACTTCATTACTTATCATTTATGACTTGCCACATCATGACTTATCACGGGTGCTAGATAACAGCACTGCTTTCTTAGGAAATCGTACCTTTAGCAGTCAGGACATCATTAGAAACCTGACACACACAAATTAATTAAGCCAAATTCTTGTTTCAAAAATATAATTTACACTTCAAAAATATTTTTTTTTAATTAAATAACATTTGAGATGGCCTTTATGTATAAAATTTTCTGTAGATTTTAAATCTGTCGAAATATTTATTCTATCTTTAATGATTTCAGAGTGAAGCTTTGACTAGGGAATAAAAAAGCCCTATAGCCAGTTAAAACTTATTTTGTTTCCTCAAACAAAAAAACATCTTGTAGTGGTAGTTGACGATAGCGAATTGGAGATTGTGCAAGTACACAGGATGCTAGGTCCCATATTCTTGGTGCCACCAAAAGAATTTATCGTACAATATTTTATTGCACGACCAAAATCGATAGGTGTACAAGTAGCCTGATAGTTAGCATTGAGACGAGAAGCCCACCTCACAACAAAAAATATCATAAGTCCTGTGAGAAAGAAAATCCAAATTATAATAAAATTGATGATAACCTTTCTTTTTTGAATCGGTAGTTTGATAGACACAGAGTAAAAAAATGGTTATTTAAAAAAAAAAATTTTATGAGGGTCTGATCAGATACATATTTTCTGTTTTTGCATGTAATTACCTAGTTCCTTTTTATCAGGCTGTCCTGTAATTTTTTCATTCTTGTATCTTCCTTATTAACACCAATTGAACTTCTTAATATTTCCTAAACTGCTCTTCCACTTGTTGACTTATTCTAAGCTGCACACATAAAAATTCTGAACTTTCTCAAAAAACTTAACCTTATTAATTTATTCTAAATTAAAAAAAAATAGTTTTATGATATATATATCAGTAGTAACAAACTCTACCTTTTCTGTACTCTAAATTACTTACAAGATTTTTCAATGTTCATGGATACTTCTGTAGCTGATATATATTTTCCTATTAAGCCATGTATGTTTGGAATATAGATAATCTATTGCAAATGACAACCACACTTTGAAACAGGGATTTTTAAACAATTTTTTCAACATAACGCGTTTTTCTTGAAGAAAATAAGAATGAAGCCCATGAAACATGTTGAAAATTCTGCTTATTGACAGACCCAAGGACAAAACTCGTATATTTCCATACTCTTAAAATTTAGCATAATTGCTTCCTGGTAAGTCAAAAAAGTTTTTCAGTTCTTCAACTTTGACTATTTAGTGTGGTATTTGTAAATTTCATTGCAAAACATTCAATATCAATTGGTAATCAGTCAGCTGTGTATAATATGTGCTTATAAACAGATAATACCTAATAATCTGCCTCTTCAATTAATTTTCAAGTTTTCTTGCCACACATTGTTTTTGCCAAGTGTTTTACAGCCACCAATATTAATGTTTGTCATAAACACACAGTGCAACTATGGTTTCATTAAGCAAGTTTGCCATGTACTTCCTGCAACACAGCTGTGGGTGGGATGCTTCAAAAGATTCGGAAAAAAGTAATCAATTTTGTCTTGAACACAATTTAGCTAAAAAAGTACAATGTAATAATTTTATGATTTGTGAAAAAGTTTAATGTTTCTGTTTGATCTATCTAAACTGACTAATGCTTTTTGTGTTATTCAAATACTAAACTGAGTTATGCTTTTTCTTTTGTTCCAATAAATTATTACTTTAGCCTATATGTAAGCTAATAAATATAATTATTGCTTTTGGTTTGGTAAGTGGTGAAGTTTAGTTTGTTGACAAGCAATCATTCGCATAAAAATTTTGAACCATGATGCACAGTATTAATAAGCAGCAAGATCTTCAATTGCTGAAAAATTTGTGCTTTCACTTGCATTATTTCTCACCATAAACAACAAACTGGTGTTTTTAACTGAAACCTGTCTTTTTAGCATCATTTATGTTTCTGGTTACTTAGATGTTGCTTCTTTGTCCATGAGCAATGGAAAAATTGACATTACAATGTTGGCATATTTTTATCCCTTCACTCATAACTTGTTTAGTTTTATAAATTGAATTATTTCTGGATATTGTCATTAAAAGTAATTTTGCCTCATTGACATTCCAGGTATGGTCTTAAAGCTTTAAAAAATAAGACTTAATGGGAAAATATGAAATTTAAACTTCCAACATTGGATAACAAAGCCACCAATTAGCATACAGGTAAAGCAAAAACTAATGCTCCAACCCTTTGGTTATAGTGTTAGTGTTTGGTTTACCTGTGCATGCAAGTGTTGCCAACGTATATTTTTTATTTTTCTTAAATAAATACGAAGATATTGATACTTAGTACCAAATAATGAAACTATGGCTATGCAAATTTCTGCTTTTTATGATTTTGATGCATGATAATTTTGGTAAAAATAGTTTTTATGTATAATATGTTGCAAGTATGCTAATGTAGAATCAATTTATAATTCTATTTAATTTTCACAGATACCTGTTGTATGATGTGAACCCAGGAGAAGGCTTTAATCTGAGAAGAGATGTATATATGCGTATAGCCTCGCTTGTTAAAAAACTTAACGAAGAAAGTAAATCTAGTGAATGGATTTTAATTTTACCACCTTGGGGACCATTATACCATTGGAAGACAAGAAATATTGGCTTCCAAGCACAAATAAAGTGGTCACAATTTTTTGATATTCCTAGTTTGCAAAGTTATGTTCCTGTTATGGAGTTAGAAGACTTCTTGGATGGTACCTGATTTACTTCACTTAGTTAACAATAAATACTGACTCCTTTTCATGTGTAAACTGCATTCAAGCATATTAAGAAGGCTAAAAGAGGTGTACTGAATATAACTTTAAGTGAGCAACCAAAATGACCCTCATAATTCATTTGTTTTTGGTTGCTAACAGTATGGTCATCCTCCTTTTCTTGTCAGAATAAACTTCTTGCAACTTTTCTCTTTCATAATTATAAAAATGGAACTCAAGGAGGAATATTTACATTTGTTGAGGAGATTTAAACTAAAACATGGCCGTTAGTGACGTTAAAACATTGTCAAAGAATGATTCTAGGTATGTTTCTGATCTTAATGTAGGCTGAACGTCTTATTACCTTCCTTATTAATTTTTTTAAAGGTGATGAGGGCAACTAGGAGTAAAAGTTTACTTTCTTTTATAGCTTTTCTACAGAAATTTTTTGACTGGATCTTGAATGTGCAGGTTTGATCCAACTTGTAACTCAATTGAAGATATGATTCGTAAAAGTTAAAGGAGAACTTATCTAAAAAAATGATAACTTGTTTATGATTCTGAAGATTTATATATTTGTGCCTTGGACCTTCTCTGGCAAAAAAATACTGTAATAAAAATTATGTCATGTTTTTTTAGTCTTCTACTCAATTCTTTGGTAATGGTTAGTAAATACTAACTTCATTTTAATTATACTTTAAAATAAACTGTATTTTTCATAGACATTAAAAGTGCATGTATTTATGGAAAATTTTGTTTCATTGTTTAAGTATTTTATGAAGGTTTAGAGTATATATATTTTTTTACAGAATATGGCTCTAAAATAGATGTTTTATACTATCTTCAACATTATGCTGAGGGTTGGCAAGATGGCATTTGGGAGGAACGAGCTGACATTAGAGAATGTATTGATGCTCTACCATACCGAATCGATAAATATGGCAAAGTAACTGGATGGTTTTGGGATTATGAAAACATTTATGCAAAAGACCTGTTCTGTGTGTCAATTCAAGGATATAGCAGTACTTTAAAAAAGTTTCTTGAATCTTCCAATTTTAGGTAAATAGAATGAATAATTTTATGATTTCTGATATAGCTGACCAACCGGTCTAGTGGTTAAGGTGTTGGCCTCTGGATCCGAAGGTTCCTGTTTCGAATCCAGGGTCAGGGCATGGATGTAAATTGTGTTGACCTTTGTTAGGGGCAATAATAGTCCTCCCACTGGAGGCCTTGTGAAAAATTGATTGTGATAAAATAGGCCATGTGATAAAATTTGATTTCCTTGATCAAGCATCACTTCCGGCCTTGTAGTGGCCAAGGACAAGTCCTCAGTGTCCGCCATTTCAAGTAGTCAACCTTTACTTCCAGTCTTGTAGTGGCCAAGGATACAGTCCAGTGCCCACCATTAAAAAAGAGGATTTCTGATATTTGAGCAATTATCTTTGAAAATGTCTACAAGAGGTTTATGTTAACCATACTGGTTATCACACACATAAGCAATAAGATATTTAAACACTCCTTTCCATTTACCTTTTCATACAAAATCAATATTCATTTAAAATGTATTACCATTTTAAAAGTAAAAATATTTTTAACCCCATTTGAGGGAAAAATTTAGTAACTAGAATTAAGTTCCTCATCCATCAGTTTTATTTGTGTTCAGTGGCTAAAGTTTTATTGTTACCAAATTTTAATCATATCACAGTAAAAAATGAGTAACTAGATCAACTGAAGACAGTTAGTCTTCGGATTTGTTCCTTCATTATCTGTTTTTAAAATTTATATATTTAAAAGAAAACAGATATAATTTTGTGTTGTATATATTAAACCCTTTCAGTTTCAAATATTATTTAAGTTCAACTGGGTTGATTTTTCTTTCTTCCAAACTGCAGTCTTTAGATATGGGCATAATAAAATGCATGAAAGTGTATTACAGATCTCAGATTAGTTGATGTGTTCTTTTGAATCTTGAAATTGATCTGCATTTTGTTTCGGACATTAAAATTGCTTACCAATTTTTATGTTAATTCAACTGTTCAAAAGAATGTTTTATACTTTTTCCCACAAAAGTAAAAAAAAGTTTTAGCCTTCGTGTGAAAATTATTTTGCTTTCGAACATGCGGGTAAGTCTATTTTTTATTATATTGGATAAAACGAATAATTTTCAATGTTTCGTACGACTTCGCTATATGTGGGTTCGATTGTTTAAGTAAAGTGCTAAATTATGAAATAATGGTAATTTAACAAATTATTTTTATTTCAAAAACTTAAATCTCTGGATCTTGATTACATTTTAGCTACATTGAATCATTATGTCTAAGAAATTATTTTTAGAATTTTTTTTCATAATTTTTTGACTAAAACTTTGGATTCTGAAACTTTTAAATTAAGTGAAACATTGGTCAATAACTATTCTTGATATTTATACATATTTTATACTTGAAACATATTTTTCACTTAAATTTAAATATATTTTTCTCCCTAGTGTCATTATGATAGATCGTTCAGAAGTAATTCTACATGATGCTTTTGGTGATAAGGAATACTGGATGGTATGTGAAAGAATTTAATCAACAATAAAAGTGCTCACTGGTTATTTTAACCAATTTTAAAGTTCCTGGTTCTTTCTTAGAGAATCTATTTCTGTAAAGCATTGAAATTTCATGATTCTCAAAATCTTAAAAAGTCATATCAAAACCAATTTTGCCCCCAAAGTAAATCTGAGGTATTTCAGTTTGTACTTGCATAAACTTGCATTGAACGGCACAAATTATTTTTAATCATGTGCATTTACATTCTTGAATTTCTTCATTGCAATTCAGCTGCATATTTAGCAAAAGGCAAGTCATCTTTTCATTGAGACCTGTGGAAAAGTGTATTTGTGTACTATCCTTTTCCCTGCCTCAAAACAAGTTTAGAAAATTATAAAATATTTTCAATTTAATTTTAAATTAAGATTCTAACAATACAAAACCTTTAAGCAAGTTTTGTATGATTCCTTTAAAATAGACTTAGAAACAAGTTTTATTTCCAAGGTGTTAAAAAAAACACCCTCCTAAGGGTAAATTCTTTATTTTTTGACCACCCATAAGTTGAATTTGTTTGGTCTCATGTTTGTGTTTCAGAAATCATAGCTCGACAAACTCTAACTAAAAATAGAACTTAATATAGTTTCTTGTTTTCAAATGTTGTAAAATTAATTATCTGCACTGGTTAAAACAGTTCGTCAGAACTTGTTTAGGTTTAAAAACAATAATAATTATTTGATCAAATAAATATACAATAAATCTCAAAATAGTACTACATTTTTCATTCAACTCTTATTTAATTAGATTAAGTATTGAATCTAAAATTTTAAAAGTATTAAAATTTGATTTCCTTGATCAAGTCTCTAAGTAGCAGAAGTTATGTCTAGTTTGAGAAATTTTATATCTTAAAATATATGTCAACTGCAAGCCAGGTTTTTAATATATGTATGGTTTGCTTCCAAATTGTAATTACCTACATTTTTATGTTTTGAATTAAGGATTTTGAAGATAAAAGAATCGCATGACAGTTTAGGTATAAACAAAAACAGTATACAAGACAATTTTTCAGTTTAATGTAAAATGTCTAGATAATATTTACCCAGGAATCGACACATTCAAATTGTTTACAGGAAAATAAGAGTCAATATAAGATCTTCAGACAATGACTTTCAGAAACAATAGTTTTTCTAATACAATAAAGTTTCTAATAAAAGTTCTAAATATGGTGCTAGAAAATATTGTTAATGTCTGGATAACAGTGTGTTTTTTTCACATGCCTATTGTACAAGTGTTACACAATAAAATATCAAATATAAAATATCAATATTGCACAGTAAAATCTAAAGTATATGTGTTGAAAATAATACAAACTGTTAACAATGAGGTATAACAAATAAATGCTTGAATAATTTACAAAGAATTGGCTAGAAAGAATTTCAGTGCATTTTTATCTCAATAAATGGTTTTGTGTGTTTGAATTTCAAATTACAATTATCTTGTTTCTCAGACATATTTGCTGCTAGTAAAACCTATTTGACCAAACTTATATCCATTGTAATTTGAAAATAATACAAATCTAGTTTTCCCAATCTCAAATCCTGCTGAATGTAATTTTGTAATGATCTATTCAAAATTATGATTTTAATTTTAGTTTATATTTGTTGTCTTTTTTGTGGCATAAAAATAATGTGACCCCCAAATTCTTTATCTCTTTTTTTCAAAATAGTTTGAGCATTTCATACATAAAAATAAGCATTTATGTTATGTAAACAGTGGCAGATCAAATCAAGTGGGGGCCCCAAGCAGTAAAATTTTTGGGACCCTCAAACTCAAGTTAGGAGGAAAAAAGTTTCAAGAAAGCTCATTAAATTATTAACAAAAAAAATAGAAGTAATCACAAATTTCATACCATGACACATTAAATAAATTTAAATTTCTTGCTCTATATACAGAATGCCATATTAATTGAGCTTTCTTCTCCCTAGTATATAAATAATTTTTTACATGCTTTAAAACAGGAAACGATCTTTTCCCTAATGCATTAGATAAGGGAATTGTTTTAAAAAAAATGTTTTTAATATTTCAACATTCGGAAATGGACAAGACACTTTTTTGGCATCTCGAGATATGTCAAGTGTTTTTCTTTTAGAAATATTAAAAAATGGTCAAATTCATCAGTAAAGATGCTGTTACAACTTTCCTTGTACCCTAATGAAAAGACATTTTAAGACCTCAGGGCCTCTTTGGTACTTTGTGGCCCTATGCAGCCACTTACCTCTTAATCCGCCACTGTACGTAAAACTTTTGTATCCCAAAGCAAATATATTTGTCATTTCTGTTTAGTTTTAAATATTTCTATTCCTTTTCAATTAGGTCAGACGCAGCATGGGTTTTTCAAAACAGCTTATTAGCATAGGGGATACATTTAGAAAACTATATCTGAACTCAAATGACCAAGATGATAGAACAGAAAAAAATTGCTGTAATTTAACTTCACCTATCAGTCGCAAAGCTATTGGTGGTCCTTATATTGCTGTACATTTAAGACGACAAGATTTTGTTCAGGCAAGACCAAAAGAAATTCCTAGTGTTGCATTTGCAGCCCAGCAAATTTTGAAGCACATGAAAAGACTTTCCCTTGAAAATGTATTTGTTGCAACAGATGCAACTGAATCAGGTAATTACTTACAAATGCATTGTAATCCAATAGTTTTCAATATTTTGCTTTCCAATAATAATTTTCAGTTTTTTTAAGCATTTTATCCAGAGTTGGGATTTTTAAGAATCTATGATATATGTGTAATAAACTTGCAATATAAATGGAATACATGTACTAAAGTTTAATTTATAACTAGGGGCAACTTTTTTGTTGCAGTAAAAATGGGAAAAGTTGCATTTGAAAATAAAGTTGCATTTATTTTTGATACACTAAACTCTAAAATAAATTATTATTAAAAAATGAAAATTTTCAAAATTTATTTGTGCATTATTAAAAACAGAAGAACGTTGATGTCATTGAATGGCCTATCCTTGGTTAATAATTTCTTTAACATTGAAAAACTGCGCTCAACAGAGACTGATGTTGCCTGACATTGTTGTATTGGACTTTTTTTGCAGTTGTGAAACAAGTGTAATATTCAAGTAACTTGGAGCAATTGCAGATAAAGCACCTAGAGTGTGATTCCAGCCGCAGTCATGTAATATGCTGTATTGGATAGCAAAAGCGCAAAATCCTTTCCCTCAACATTCAGAGATTTAAAACGTCACCTAGAAGGAAACAACATATTAATGATCGAAACTCACCTCGCAAACTCTGCATTCTATTACCCAAGTTTGCTCTGGATTATCATGAGTGCCAACCAATGTGCTAAAGTACTTGCAATTTATTTCACTTTCGTCTGTTAGGACGAATACCTTCTTTCCATGAACTTCTTATTTGATCCACAATACTTTGGCATTCGCAAGATCAGACACACGTGATTGAAGGGTTGATTCAGAGGGCAAAAAATGAAATAGTAATTTCATATTAATTAATTTTAAGCTAAATTGTAAAATGCTTCAAATATGCAAAAAGTTGCATTTATGTAGAAAGTTGCATTTATGTTGTGGTTATAACTTACTTGTAGCACTTACAATACACCCCATGTAGGAGGAATTTTGTTTTTAGTGCTTTACATAAAGCGTAGAACGTGTACAAAAAAGTTGCATTTGTTGCAAAAAGTTGCCCTATTTATTACTGATGACATAAAATATTCTCCAATTTGTTTTAATTGTTGTTTGATGTAAAAATACATTGAATTTAATGGTCATACTTTAGAAATAGGAGTATGTTTTGTTCGAAAGAAGAATAAACTGTTGATAGGTTATGATCTACCAGACTGATAAAATAATTCAGAAAAGTTAGCTTTTAAAAATGGCAACTGGATCCAAAAGCTTGACTGTCAAAATGAAATGTATACGTGCAAATGGACAACTGACCCCTAATTTCTAACTCTGATTGTACAAAAATATAATAAATATGGAATTCACTGATAATTCTGTATACTTTTTTTATTCAACTATTGGTGTATTATAACTAGGATTTATCAATTTTAGTTTTCATTGCTTTTCCAATTTTACATAAAGTACTAAGGTATGATTTTAGTGTAATAACAAAATACTTACTTCTGTATAAAAATCATACTACACTTCAACACTCTGCTAATCTTGATGTAGACTAGCATATTTTATGTACTCATTTTGTTGGTTATTTGACTGATTTTTAAAATTAGTTTTTACTGTATAGCTTTGATTTCTTCTCTTTTAGAATTTAAAGAACTGCAGCAGTATATATCTGGAGCTGTACGCTTCAAGCCAACAAAACACGTATTAAAAAGCATATTGGATGGAGGTGTAGCAATTGTAGATCAGTGGATATGTGCTCATTCTAGGTACTGTAAATGATCTATTCAAAATTGACTATAAAGTTTAGGAAAAATTCATGTTCTGCTGTAATTTATTTATGTGACAAGAAAAAAAATATTTTTCCCTTTTAGTTTCAAACTAATATGCAAGCATTTCATTCACAAAAACAAACACATGTATGATGTAAAACATATTTCTCCCAAAATTTGTCATTTCTGTTTAGTTTTAACTACTTTTTCTACTCCTTTTCAATTTAGTCAGATGCAACATGGGCTTTTCAATAAAGCTACCAGTATAGGGGATACATTTATGAAAATATATCTGAAGTCAAACGTGTCCAACACTATTTTTTGTTAATCTTACTTATACGAATAAGATTAACAAAAAAAATACATTTTCTATGAATCAGTCAACATCTTTATTAATTTAAGCATTTTTCGACTATGTTTACTATTTTCCAAGTAAATTTAATGTTATATTGAAGTACTATATGTAACCGGAGATCAATAATGCTTGCTTGGGTATGGCATTTAGGTTAAAAAAAAACTTGTGTAGAGAACCAAAAATCCATTTTCATAAGGTAAATATTTTACAGACAGAAAAGGTGGTTTACTGATTTGAGAATGAATAAAGATAAATAGTTTCATACATTTCTTTGTATTTTTCACATGTTAGCTTCAGGCAGATTAGTAACTGGTATCCAGTATCAGGATAACATTATACATCCATTTTGTTTATTCATTGATTGTTGCATCGAGTACAGATTTATAAATATGCCCTGATTCTTTCTGGAAAAGACAATTTTGGATGGTAATCCCTGCTCACACAGAAGTAAACCTGAATTAGATACTGTTAAGAAGATTGCAAGCCTCTGCATTTTACCCTCTTTTATGATCTTTGATCTGCCCTTTTGCAAAAAAAAAATGGAAACAACTGCAAAACTTTACATGCAGTGTCACTTAAAGCATGAAATATTACTGCCAAGCATTTCAGCTTGAAGGCAATGATTCACTATTTGTCATATGCTATTCTGGGGTATTTCATTGTCTTTTAGGTAACAAAATGTGTGAATTCATGGTTAAAATATTTTCCCTTGTAATAAATGTATCATGAACGAGTTGCCCCGTCCTTTGTTAATGCATTTGAGGAGGCAGTTCTCCTAATTTCAACAATTTAATGGATATTTAACAATGATCTATTTACACGATGGAATGAAAAAAGTGAGTTCAGTTCTTGACCACATGGAAATCTTTTGGACTCTGCTCTTTCTTTCGCATGGTGAGTCTTGCCTCGGGCACTCGCTCAATCATCATTGATTTGCTTTTTAGGTTTTCCTTATTATTGCCAGAGGTAGTGCAATCATTGCACTCAGGGTGCAGTCCTTGCTTCACTTAGGTGATGCTAGAGTCTTCGTTATTGCGTATGCCTGATGTCACATAAATAACTTTAGCTTTAATGTCTGATATATTTTTTCCATATAGCAAGGCTGTCACAGGTGACTTAAAAGCCACTTTTTGCTATTTTTCAACTTTGATGATTAGGGGTATCTTTTTAAGCAAAATCATCTCAAAAGCTATTTTTAAAAGTTTGGGTGACGTCTTGAAACTTTGACAAGCATTTTATTTTCTATTTTTTAACCAATTATTAGTGACATATTCAGACCTGTTTCATCTTTGAAAAATATGCTTTTATTTCTTTCCTATTACACACTCAAATGGTATAAAAAATGTTTGGTAAATATAAACAGTCTTGATCGTTTTAGCAAGGTGTGTATGTAACAGCACATAGTATTTTTTTGTAAGAACTAAATTGTTAACTAAGTGCCAAGAGCTATCCCAAATGCTTCCTATTTCTACTCCAACAATGACTGCCAAATATATAGTTGTTGGGGCAACTAAGACTACTACTAATATATGCCTTAAGAAAAGACTTATTTTGTCTACAATTAAGGAATTTATGCTACTAAAGCTACTATTTCACTAGTGCTTTAGCTGTGACAGTCTTGGCACAGCCTTATTTTGTAAGTATCAAAGTCATGAAATAGTTTTTGTATTATTCACAATAATCTTATTACTTATTTTTTTAGCATTTTTTGATAAGTAAATTTGAGGACACATTCCTTAGAATGTTAGTACTGAGTTTTGTTAAATTAAATTGACTGCTATTCGTTTTCTCATGTATTAATGTTATATTTATGTTTAGGTTTTTCATTGGGTCTTATGAATCTACTTTTTCTTTCCGAATTCAAGAAGAACGTGAAATCATGGGATTTCCTGTGGAACAAACTTTTAATAGACTATGTGGTGATAATCAAACAACTTGTTTACAGCCATCTAAGTGGACTATCAGTTTTCATTGATGTAGTTTTCCTCAGGTCCAACCTCAAGTCGATTACACCAATGGAGCCCCACATACTCCAAGAGGCCCCTTAATGAATGGAATTGAGAAAAGATGCATTTATTATATTTTATTCTTATATTATTTAGCCTCACACTTAAACAATTATTTTTACTTTAAAATGTTTTCTATTGTCAGCAACTCAATTCACTTAATTTCAATGACAGAAAATTTTAAAATATTTCTTTTTAATATTCTGTGAGGCCTTAGATTTATCGAATTGGGTCTCGTGCTTGGTGAGGGCAACCCTGTTTTCCCTTGGTGGATTCTATTTCCAAATGCCAAAAATGTATACAAATGTTTTGTAGAACTAAAATCAATGGGTATGTTTTTTTTTTATTGTTCTTTATCTGAGAAGTTCAATTTTGTTTTCATAGAAAATTGAGATTTGATACTAAACATGTTTTTATTTTTTACGAAATAAAACAGGAAATATTTGTAGTCAAGGGAAAAAACTGGATAAGTCTAAAAACTACTTTTCAGGGGCACATTTTTTTTAAATTTGCCCTTTTCTTGTATATTGAGTTTTTGTCATAATTTATTTTGATTGCATTCTTTGTTGCTCTTTAATCATGCACATTACTGGGTAAACATATTTTTTATATTATATTAAATTAACGGTTGTTTATGCACTTATTTAATTATGCACTGCACTTATCTAATTATTTACCAGCTCTTACCTAATTATTAACTTATAATTCCTCATCTATTGATTTATTATTGGTAATTTCTATTTTGCAAATATCTAATGAATTGAAATTCATTAAAACTTACTGTAGGGTAAGTGAGCACATAAAAAGTTTTCATATGTATCAAAGTTTATTTTATTTTGTAATAATTATAGTTATAGAAAAATACGAAATTATAGGTATAAATGAATGTGTTTCTTTAATCAACATGTTATTATTTAAAGTTCTTAGTGAAAGTTTTCTTGATAACAATTTCTTATATTTTCTTATTCATATTTTATCAATTTTGACCTGGATCAATTTCTATTAAATCAGGATATTCAGATAATATGTTATGAGTTTTTGAATTTCCGAAAAATTGTGGAATGGTGGGTCAATGAGTAGTAACAAATCTAGTACATCCTTTTTTTTTTCCAATGCTTATTTTCACTGGCTTAGTCGTGAACTAAATTTAATGTTTTTCCTTTTCCTCCAAAATTTATTTAATCAATGTTTTTATTTTCATAGCTCAATTTATATTTCATATACATCTTTTTCATATCTAAGCCACTGAATAGGCTTCCATAAAAACTTTTGCCCGTTAGAAGCTTGTTTTTTTTTTTAATTATTATTATTATTATTATTTTTTTATTTTTTTTTTTAAGAAAGGGCCCATTTTTTTTAGTGAGATGAGTAAAATCATAATCTTCCATTTACATTTGAACAATGTCAACAGGATTTTTATTTTTACATGTTTTCACCAGTTGCACCCAATCATTTGAATGATTAATCCTTGTAACTTTCTTTAAGATCATATGGTTGGAATCACACGTCATGTGGGATGGCCACTTATTAAATATTTATGATTGATCTCTTAATAGGCAAGATGTGCTTGGCATATGAAAACCTTACTACTACAATGTTGTTTTTATTTTGCCCTCCGCACCTGTCTGAATGCAAAGTGATTTCTTGAATCTCTTAGGGTAAATTTTTTAATTATTGAAACAGGCAAGATCTTATTTGGTTTGTCTCTCTTGCAGGAATACTTTTGTCCCACATAAAGCAAAAGCTTTTGTCATTTGCCAAATTGTGAATCGTCACATTGAAGAACCACAATTAATTGTCTTTTGTAGAAAGCAATTGATGTCTTTATAAAAGGTAGTGTTGGCAAACATTGTTCTAAATGAAAAGCTATTGCGCATTTGATTGGTGTGTTTTTCGCCTCCCCTTTATCTTTTTCTTGTCTTGTCGCCAAATTCTGCCATGCATTGATATGTATCTCTTTTTTCTATTACTACATTTTTGAGATCAATATTTATCTGCCTTAATTTGAGCTTCAACGAGGTCACATTTGTGACGTGGGTTGGTCTTGGTTTTTTAAAGGAAAGGTTAATTTGTAAAAGCATTTGGAATGAAGTTTAATTGAAACTAGATTGGCATTTCTTTTGGTATACATTTTAGAAATGTTAAGATCACTATTCAGGTAGTTTTTAAATTGCTTTTCTGCAATAAGGACTTTTGTAACTTGGGAAACTCTTGATGTAATTTTTAATTTCTCGTATTTCAACATCGGTATGTAAATAAAAGAATGTATCCAGAATCTCAGTACACTGATAAAATGGTTGAGTTATATTATTGAATATAAATAGAATATAATTTGGCAACTGGCTCATGAAACAAACTAAATTAAATACAGTTGTGCCCTCATATAGCGAAATTGCACGAAACACTGAAAGTTATTCGTTATATCTGATACTAGCTACTGCGTGGCTAGCCCGGCGTTGCTCGTGCCCGTACCAACACCACAGGCAACGCCGTCATGTAAGGTATTAATCTGGTGTACAATTTTTCGCAGATTTCAAATCCGTTGAAGATGTATTCAATTTAAAATTTATTTATTTAAAGAAAATCATATTTTTAGGCATCAATCTAAAGTGAAATTTTCCGCAGATTTCAAATCCATTGAAATTTTTACTCTCTTTAACAATCTAGGAGATAGAGAAAAAATAACTACATAACTAACGTTAAAACTTTCTTTTTTATCCTCTGCTGGAAAATCATTCCTCTGCGCAAAATGAAAATGGAAACGAGAAAAATAAACTTAGAATCTGTTATATCTTTATGCCGTTGCCATTTTAAAAAAACAATAATAATTAAATCAATTTTAAAATGTTCTAGATGGAATTTTAAAATTTGCCTCGGCCCAGGAATTGCAAAAAATTTGGACTACCTGTGTGCCAAATCTCATTGCTGTAAGTGTCATAGAATCATCAGTATTTTGCGGCCCCGAAAAAAACAGACAAAAATATTCTGTAATACTGCTGCAATGATGTCATGATCTGTTTGTTGTGCTTCAATTTCTACATTGCGATTGCTACGACATTATCAGCAAAAGTAACATCACCATCCAAAATTATTTTTTCCTGTAAATTTTTCCACAGGGAACTTTCTTCAGAATCAGGCTCAGAAATAAAATCCGAGTCCTCAAGTTCTATTAAAAATCCTGTATGTTTCCAATAGTTATGGATGGTTTTCGATTGAACCAAATGCCAGGCATCATCTGAAAATTGACAAGCAATTTTAATGTCCACAACAAAATGCAGATCGTTTCTAGATTCATGAGAATACGTTGGATAATCTGAGTTCTGTAATACACTTTCATGCATTTTATTATGCCCATATCTAAAGGCTACAGTTTTGTTGCAACATTCGGTGGAAAGCAGCACACTGTAATATTTTTTAGTTTATTTGTAGTATGAGCAAGTACAGTTATCAAGCAAAAGCAAAATGTGTCTACCCTTTTTTGACATTTCAACATCAAATCCTTTCAGCCATTCTTCAAAAATTATTGAAGTCATCCAGGATTTGTATTGTTTTTATATATTACGGGTAGATTTTTGCAATTTTTGAAACATCATGGTTTTATTTTCCTATAACTAAAATCTTTCTTTTTTCTGACCCATCCATATTGCAGCAAAGAAGCACCGTTGGCCTGACTTTGGAATGTTTCCCTCCTTTACAAGGCTTTCCTTTCAATGGCAATGTTTTTGAAGCAATTAATACAACTGTTCAGTTTATATTTGCTTACTTTTCAACCAGTCCTGTACAGTACCATTGTGGTCTTGTCCACTTTCTCCAGTCACTGTTTTAAAAACAATCTCATGTCGATTCTTAAATCGCTGTAGACATCCATTCCCTGGAACAAAATCTGTACAAAATTAATGGCTTTTTCTTTTAGAATGGGTTCATTAATTTTGCTTTGCATTGTCCTAAACCATTCAAATAAAGCACTCTCTATATCTTCATACATCGATCCACAAAATTGTTTCCTATAAAAAACAGTGGAGCTTTGATGATAGATTTTTAACGATTGAATTTTATTTTTAAGTTTGTAGACAAAGAATTTGCAGGGATTCCAATTTTTTTCGCTACTTTGCATTTTTTTCATACGATCTTCATCTATTAATTTTATTGCTTCGACTTTAGTTTCAAGAGACAAACGCTTTCTCTTTTCACCAGACATTATAAAAACACGTACTAAACCTTTCCAAAGAACCAATCTGCTTGCTATGTACTCTGACTTGTAACATCACATCACAACAAAACAAAACAAACAACAAGACAAAATCATAACTATCACCCTATATCCGGTTTACAACTCAAGGTTAAAACACGTGACCCTAGTAACCAACAAGAAAACCTCTTACACGTTTCTTGGAAATTTTTCTCCATTGCTCCACTTTCCTCTCGTTTTTGTTGTCCACAGTTGGGGGAAAAAAAGGGGGGTTGGTTCCTTGCTAGAACCCAAAAAACTTTGCAGTATCTGATATTCATGCTCCAATACTTCACTATATGTGATCTTTTTATCACTTTAATATTGCACAGGGTTCCCACAGGTGTTTAGAAAGTGCTTATTTTCCTTTGAAAACAAAATTCAGTTTTCAAATGACGATATTTTTTACCTCTTTTCAGTATATACAAATCTTCAATCGACTCTTGATGACCACGTAAATACACTTTAAAGACTTGAAAACTCATGTAAATCAGTCTGTTTTCGACTTGCGATGAGTGTGGCTCTCGCAATGCACAAAATAGTTGCCCTACTAGACGAACTAGAATATGATCATCAAATGTTAATTAATTTTGTTTTATTAAGTTACCAGTGAGTGCAATGTATTAAAAAATTATTATAATTATTGGGAAGGAAATTTTTAAGTTTGTTGGTGATTCAAAAATGTTATGAAGATAATTTATTTTAATTCATACTGATACCTGAGTGTAATCCAATGTGTTGCAATTTTTCTTTTTTATCTAGCTTTTTTACACTTTTAATTCTTTGTAAAAACTATCTCAGTAAAGTTGAACAAAGAAAAATTGTGAAGATTTTCGAGGATGATTCTGCTTTTAAAAGTTGAAGCAATCCAAGAAAAAAAACCAACCCGATCGATTGAAAAAAACCTTGGTGGAAAATATCGCAAAATCGTAAACCAGAGTGTTAGACAACTGGGAAAAGTCGTTTGAAAACTGAAAATTTCGCCCTCTTATCGTATTTGGCCTCTGACCGAAAAGAAAAGTAATTTTTCTATGCTTTATAATTTTTTTCTCTTTGTATCCGGGGTGAAAAATACTCAATGGCCGATTGTGCTTAAATTTCACTTTGATTTTGTTATGCCACAATCCATTTCCATCAGCAGCCTAGATGATTATTTTCAAATTAATTTTGTTTTATTAAAATGCACTATGTATCTATTCATTCCATTTTATTTTTTTAACCATATCATAAATTTATAAATTTATCATAGTTTTTGCATCGCTCTTATGATCTGTTTCGGTTCACAGGAAAATTTTTTCTTTGAAACTCATTCGGTCTCCGATCCAGTCAAATTTGACTCTGACGTATTCAACTTGCAATCCTTTTCCATCCTTTTAGTAAAGGAATCGTTTGCCACTAATTTTATTTTATTGCATTACTTTTTAGATTGCGAAGCGATACACATTCATTCTTATTCACAGAAATTAAGGTTACATTTTCTGACTAATGGATTTGCCAGATGCCCTTGAAACTCGCTGTGATGTCATGCTCGTTTTCGCACTCGATTCTCAGACAGTTTGCCGATTAAGAACAGATCAGAATATTACGAGATTAACATGGTTTATTCAAAATTGTACAGGGAACAAGATGGTAGTGGTGTTTTACTGATGCGGATATTAGTTTAGATTGTATTAGTGTTTTAAAAAAAAGTGAAATCATTTGCGACAAGAGTGTTTGTTTGCAAAGCAAACCAAATGGGATTGTGTAGCAATCCACGAGGGTTGGCGAGCTGGGACACAACCCCTAGTACAGGGGTTCCCAACCTTTTAGTAACTGTGTAACACTTGAAATTTTTAGAAATTTTTGGCGTTCCACCAGTTCTATATTTTTTAGAAACATATATCTAATGTCAGAAAAGTTCCCAATGGGTTGTTTTATTTTAATTAAGATACTAAGAAAGCTTCATATTTTATGATCAATGCACTTGTATTTCGTATTAATGATGTTTTAACAAAGGAAAAAATAAAACAATTATTGAAAATTACAGTTTTTTTTTTTTTTTACTCACAGGTCTAAAAACAACTAATTTTAAATAATTAGTACAAACTAAGCAAACAAAGATTTACATAATCCAAAATCAATTTTTAGTGCAAAACTTGTTGTTTGTCCTTTATTAAAATATCAATATCAGGAGCAATGGAGCTTTACTTCTCTCTTGAGTCTTCAACATCGACTCTGTCTCTATATTTATTTTTTCTATACAAAATTTCAGAAAAACCACTCTTACACAAGTAACTAGTAACAAATGTCATAAGAAATAGCATAACGTGTGGTTGTACTTACTAAAAAATCTAACAAACCTCGTAGAATATTTGGGTCGCTTGTATCATCCTTGCGTACTATCTGAAACGTTGCAGTGTGCAACCAGTGGTACGCGTACCACCAGTTGGGAGTCCCTGCCCTAGTATGAAAATAATATGAAAACGAAATCAAACTTGCAACACCAAGCCCGGTCCTGATCAAATTTAACTCTTTATTTCCCTTCTTATAAAAGCAAATGCAATGCAAAGAGATAAAATGAAAACATCTTTCGTTTTTTTCTTGCGGTCTCCATTCTATAATTTGTTTATGTATTTACATATTACTAATACGTGTACATGTAAATGCCCATATATTAACTGTTGAATTTTGTAAAAATCAGACTGCTTATTTTGAAAAATCTCATTTTGATGTGGCATTATTTGTGTATAATTTTTAAAAAATAGACTTGAAAAAATATTGAATTTTTTACTTACTACTGTTATAAGATTAAGTAATCTGTAAGAGAGCATCTCCAATTGTTCGATTATCAGGTATTACATTGTATAATATGGTTTTTTCAATGTTTTATTTAAGTCCTTATTTTGTCCTGGAAAGTGCTTAGAAAGTCCTTATTTTGAGTTAGGAAAAAGGAGTGGGAACCCTGTTGCAGTTCCAAAGGGACAGAAAAAAGTTGTAAACACTGATATTTCGCTGTATCCCAGCTTGCAATAAATGGGCTCGACTGTACTATAATTTACATTTGATGAAAAGATGAGAAATTTTTAACTTATGTTACGGAATTACGTACACTATGCAGCAGCGCATTCCAGATTGATGGAATAGTTAGTCTGGAGCAGTTAGAATGTTTTGATGAAGAATAACCAATGGTGTTAAATGAGATAAATACAGTTGCCTGAAAATTTATTACATTTTCAATAAGTACAAAACAGGAGAAAATGACTTATCTCATTCTTTATGGGTTAAGCTTTTCCATTACTGCCAACAACATTTTATTTTGAAAATTGGGTAAATAAACTTGTCTAATTTTACCAATTTTAAATAAACTTGTCCGGTACCAATTTTTACAAGATATCTTAAAACGTACATTGGATTTTAATGACTAGACAACTTCTTTACAACGCGTAAGGCCCCAAAGACAAATCCTCCAGCAAATGCACTTATCTCATTTTTGCCAAATTTCGACTTATCCAGTTTTTTAGCTTTACCACAAATATATATATTAAACATGAATGCTTTTATTGTATTTGAAACATTGCCATGTAAATTTATGTTTTCACGAATGTAGTCATACAGGTAAATCAGTTACTTACATGTAAACATTTTGAAAAATGCCTGGTTTTAGACATCTTTCTATTGTGTCCAATTGTATAAATTGCTATGATTTTGTTCACTCTGTGTTACACTTTCTGCTAGAAGGGTATTAAGCAATTTGATTTTGAGACAATTAGTAATAACCTAAACTGTGAAACCAAAAATTCTAACTGGCAGACTAATTTTCTTTCTTTTATATTGACTCATACAGTAACAATTAATTTTGTAATGCTAAAAATTAATTAATAAAATACTTTTCTTAAAATAACTATTTATGCAAGGTGTGTTCCATAAGTAATGCGACCAAATTCATAAAAAATAATTTATTGAACATACACTCATTACCATAAAAATTTGCGCACCAAGAAGTAACTGGGATCGTAACGAAACTTGGCATGAAGGTACATGTTGGCCAGATATGCAAATGATTAGAAATGCAGCGTGCTTCGCATTGCGTAATGCAACTAGAGGGCGTTGAACTTCGTTCTCCTTGGAGTATAAAACAGGTAAGCAGAGCTTGTTTGAGTGTACTTAATCTTTTGCAAAGGAAACGCTGAGGTAGACATGCCGTTACGCCGCCATCGAAGACAATATGAGCAGCTGTCAGAGTTCTAGGGGGGACGAATCATCGGGATGATGGAAGCTGGGTGGTCAGCTCGGCGAGTAGCTCGTTAAGTAGGCCGTTCTGATTTTACTGTGAGGAGGTGTTGGGACCAGTGGACAGAAGAGACGTAATTTACAAGGCGACCAGGCTTGGGACGCCCTCGACAGACCAGTCGTCGAGAAGACCGTCACATCATACGAAACGCACGCGTATAGCCAACTGCCTCATTGGCCATTATCCAGACACAAGCAGCACCACTGTGTATTCCCGAACCATCGCAAGGCGCCTGGCTGAAGGACATCTGGTATCGAGGCGCCCATTACGTGTGCTGCTTATGACACCCACCCACCGACGCCTCCGTTTGGAGTGGTGTCGCTCACTACGGGATTGGACTGCAACGGAATGGAACCAGGTCGTCTTCAGCGACGAATCTAGGTTCAATTTGAGCAGTGATGACAATCGTGTTCGTGTTTGGAGGCCCCGTGGTGAACGCCTCAATCCTGCCTTCGCTTTACAGCGACATACCGCTCACACAGCTGGTGTGATGGTATGGGGTGCCATTGCTTATGATACACGGTCACCCCTAATATTGATCCATGGCACAATGACAGCCCAGCGGTACGTCCATGACATCCTTCAGCCACATGTGATGCCACTCATGGCAGGGCTCCCAGGAGCCATTTTTCAACAAGACAATGCTCGGCCACACACAGCAAGGATGTCACTAGATTAGCCTGCACATTACCACATTCCCTGGCCTGCTCGACCCCAGAATTGTCACCAATTGAGCATATCTGAGATCATTTGGGACGGCAAGTTGGACATTCTACGAGTTTGGTCGAACTAGAGGCTCGTTTACAGCAACTGTGGAACGCGATGTCTCAGGACATCATACGGAACTTGTATGCCTCAATGCCCGCTCGTATCGCATCGTGCATTCGCGCTAGAGGGGGTCCAACAGAGTACTAAAACTTCCGTTCATTTGTACTTTTTTCTGCAATAACTGATCCCCTTTTTCTTTGATTTTCTAATCACTTACTTATATCAAAGTAGTACTTAGATGTGTAAAATTTCGTTTCATTTTGACGACTTTTTCTTGGTGCGAAAATTTTTATGACAATGAGTATATTTGTACAATTAGTTAAAAATCTTCAAAATAGCACCCTCCTGCGTCCATACATTTCTGGAGGCTGTGTTTCCAGGCTTGGTAGGCATCCTGGAAGGCCTTCTCTGACATGTACTTTGGAGCCGATGTAACATGAGCCGGGATGTTTTCAATAGTGTCCTGATGTTTCCTTTTCAGGACTCTTTTTTTTAAGCGAGGAAACAAAAAAAAGTCTGAGGGAGCCAGGTCAGGACTGTAAGGAGGGTGAAGAACTAATGGGGTGTAGGTTCTGGCTAGGAAATCGAAGGCACTGTGTCTTGGCACGTTGTCTTGATGAAGTTTCCATGCGTCCTTGATGTCACTTCGGCAGCACACGACCCTCCTGTTCTGCCTTTTGAACACTTTCAAGTAAGCTGCGTTCACAGTGGTCCTGGTAGGTACGAATTCGTGATGGACTAAGCCTCTAACGTCAAAGAAGACAATGAGCATGGTTTTGATACTTGTGCCATCGGAGAACTTGTGATTTGGACAAGCTATCACTCCCAAAGGCCTACTGAATTAATAGAAACGTTTTGGTGGCAGACTTTCCTAGTTTAACGCAAAATTTGATAACATAACGTTGCTCCATGGAACGATCCATCACGCCGTATTATATTAGCTCAAAAAGGGTTTCATAGGAACGCACGTCCTGACTCTCCGGCGACTCTGAATGGGTGCGTTATGAAGCTAACACCCCCCTCTTCCTAGCCCAGCAGATTAAGGGGCGCTGCGGTGTATAGTTGCTTCTTGAAAAAATTGGTCGCATTATTTATGGAGAACGCACCCTGTATGAAACGTCTATAAATAGTTCATATCTTCTATGTATATAAAAAAAAAAAAAAGATGTATATGTGTGTATATATATATATATTCTCTATACAAATCTACACCGTTTGACCATTCCATGCCAAATTTGGTACACTTATACTTATAACACTGGAAAACATAGGCCATTTCTTTCATGTCTTCAGACCAATCTGTAGCCATGAAAATTGGCACACAGGTAGTCTTCAGAGTGCCCCTCGACGCCCCAATTTTAAAATCTGATGTTTGTTTTCCTGCAATAAATGGACATTGACAACGAAACACGTTCTACAGGGTTTTTGTATTTGAAGGGAAATTTCGCAGTCATATTTTATCTGTCGCGGTCATATTTGAAACCCGAGCAACGCCGGATTATTTAGCTATTTTAAAATAAATATAACTATTTTGCCTCGGGGTCATTCCATACATACAAAATAAGCAAATCGGCTGTGTCTGACATTTTTTTTTTAATAAAAATTAGTTTTTAAATAGATCACATATAGCAGGGCTCGAAATACCCGGGTGCACTGTGCACATGAAAATAAAATTGTGCACCTAATTTTTTCACGCTAGGTGCATGCCATGCACCTAATTTAAAAACTTAGGTGCACCTGAATTAAAAAATCTATTTCGAGGCCTGACATATAGTAATAAGGAACTACCAAATATTAAATGTCAGAAATGTATATTGTTATCTTGAAATTAGTGTTATTACTAATTTTATCGAAATTTTTATATTATACTAGCCACTGCGTGGTTAGCCCGGCGTTGCTCGTGCCCGTGGGGTATTAATCTCGTGTAAAATTTTCCACAGATTTCAAATCCGTTGAAATTTTTAATCTATCTTTAACGGTCTAGGAGATAGAAAAAAGAACTGACTTTAGTTAAACGATTTTTACAGGTGGAGGACAAAATAATACGAACACCTGTGAAATAATGGAAAATCTTTATTAATAGGGGGTTGGACCACGCTTTGACTGAAGTACAGATTTAATGCGACGTGGGATAGATGCATAAAGGTCATGGACAATATTTAAAAGAATATTAAGCCATTCCTCCTGCAGAACGGTCTCTAATTCCGAAAGTCTGGATGGAGGTGAAAATCAGGAACGAAGTTTGGACTCCAAATATTCCCATAAATGTTCAATAATATTCAAGTCCGGAGACTGAGGGGGCCAGGCGAGATGTTCAACTTCATCGTCATGCTCTTCGAACCATTCTTGAACACACCTAGCAGTGTGGATAGGGGCGTTTTCTTGAAAAAGCGGTCGCTCTCTAGGGAATACAGTCTGGACATGATCCCCTAGAATGCTTAGATAGTGATTGGACGTGATCCTCCCATGCAGAATAAGAAGTGGCCCAAGACCGCGCCAAGATATCGCACCCCATACCATAATAGAGCCCCCCCCCCCCCATGCTTTACAGTCGGCGGCTAGAGGCATCCAGGATTAAACGCTTCTCTGGGCGTTCTCCAGGCATAAACGCGTCCGGTCGTCTGAAATAAGGTAAGTGACAATTCATCTGACCATATTACCTGTTGCCACTGCTGTGGGGATCAGTTTTTGTGATCTCTGCATCATTGGCGTCGCTTGAAAGCATTAGTTGCTGTCACCAAGGGTTTACAAATTGCCACTGCCATAAATGTTCGCAGCATGAAGTTCCCTTTTGACAGTCTTTGTTGAAACGGTGTCCTGGAGATGATTGTTCATTTCGGATGTTATCTCGGATAACGATTGCTTGTGCTTTCGGGCTACTATGCGCTTCAAGACCCGTCTATACCTATCAGCAACCTTTGACTTACGGCCACTGTTGTGCTTTGAAGACGTCGTCTTGCCCTCTTTCGTGTACGCTGTCATAACGGCCGTACTCTTAGCAAATCCCTTTTGTTTTTGGTTTGCTGTTTCCGTAACCGATGCTCCGCCTAAACGCGCTCCAACAATCATTCCTCTTTGGAACTCTGACAGGTCTGACATTTCAACTTATCACAGACATTTCGATAGATGCATGCAACGCAGGTGACTGCTGTTGAAAGACTGATACCTTCCTCTTCACGCCCACTAGGTGGCAGACTTCTGTTGCAGGTGGCGCGGCTATTCTGCAGATGTGAAATGCGTCATACTTTTTCACATGTGTTCGTATTATTTTGTCCTCCATCTGTATGTCGTCTGGCTGGAAATTTATTCGTCCACGCAAAATCTAAGCGGAAATGAAAGAAATGATTTTCTTCGCGTTCTGCGGTTGAAAAAATTGGCATGGTTCCAAACCCTGACTGCAAGGTCACACGGGTAGAAAAAGTTCCCCGCGTTTGAAAAAGCGATGGAGAATAAAACTATTAAATTCATTTAAAAATCTTCTAGATTAAATTTAAAATTTGCCGCGACCCAAAAATTGCAAATAATTCGGACTACCTGTGTGCCAAATCTCATTGCTGTAAGTGCCATAGAATCGTCAGTATTTTGCGGCACCAAACAAACACTTTCTTTTGTGATAGAAGAGAAGAGATAGACGGAAATTCTCTTTGCAATCTTCCAGTGTTCGATATAAACTGTTTTTTGGTCATTCTTAGATTATTTTTTAGTTTTGCATAATTCTCGCGTTTTGTCGTGGGTTTTAATCAAGTTTTAGTTGAAATGTTCCCTAGTCGCTATTCTATCCGTGGTTCCATTTGTGCTACAAATTCCCTGAAAGAGTAAGTTGAAGGATTAGTTTTCGTTTCCGATAGTCTAATTGTAGTTAAGTTGACTGATGTGTGCTTTTATCTAAGCATTTTATTGGTAGGGAAGTACGCACTAATTAACTTCAAACTGGAGCAACACCGGGCTATTGGCGATGGTGCGGTGTCAAACGCCAAGGGAAAGAACCGAGGACACGTAATTTTGAACCACGTTTAGATGACAGAGCTCATGCACCAGACCCCTTTGTACACGACAGTCTTTGGTTGAAATAGAACTCGCAATCCTCCAGTTGTTGTTTTACTCGCTCTGTTTTTCATACATCTGGAAATGGAAAGTCCATTTTCAATTTCCAGATTTTTGATAAGCTGTGTTTGTAGGTCATTCTACAATATTTTTCTAGCAATTTTACTACCCTTGAGTGTTTGGTAATTGTATTCATTATGTACTGTGTCTCGATTTTTTTTACTGAAATATTCACAGTCACACACGCGTTACATATGACTCATCTGTCAGTTTTGGCGCCATAAATGACAACAACTTAGGCAACGCCGTGATGGCTTCGAAGTGGCTAGTAATAAATAAATGCTAATAAATTAATTAAAATATATTACACTTTAATGTCAGCAAATTCTTTATCAGCCATTGTATTGACACCTGGAAAAGGGATTAGTTACTAACATTTGACTACGTTTGAAGTTACGTGCATTTTATACTAAACTAGCCACTCCATGGCTAGCACGGCGTTGACCGTGACACTTCTTTTCGTGGGGTCAGGTGTCACCACTGCGCGCCAACCCCCGGTGATTGCTGCATTCCCATTTGGTTTGCTCCAGAAACCAGCACCACAGGCAATGCAGTGATGGCCTCGAATAAATACCAATAAATTAATTTTAAAATATTTTAGATCAAAATTTAAAAATCGGGCTGGACACATTAAATTTTATTGAGACTGAAAACATTAAGAAGAAAACAATAACAGTCCCACCCAACATGACACGGGTTACAATTGAAAAATTATTTATTCAAAGAAAATTACATTTTTAGGTATCGATCTGATGTAAAATTTTCCGCAGATTTCAAATCCATTGAAATTTTTACTCTACTAGGGGGCCCGCCCCCTGATCGCTGACGCTCGCCAACCCCCTCATTGGTTCGCTGCGCGAACCTTGGTCGCTTCGCTCGAATCAATGAAGACATTATTTACAAAATATATTCCAAAAAAATATTTTTCAACTATAAATTTGTTGTACTACAGAAATATACAGTACCTCTGGAATCAGAACTCGAACAATTTGGGGTACAACTACTCTCTATGTGCGATTTTTTTTTGTCTTACTTCTAGTAGCGAGTTACGATAAATTAAGGCAACCCATCTGTCGTTACGGATGTTGTGGTTTTCATGGCAACCTCGGCAAACGGAGACTTCCAATTTTCATTTTGAATATTTTAGAAAGTTCTTCCAAAATCCGTTAAAGTCGTTTGATTTCATTGATTCGTTTGAAATTTTTTCTTTGCTCTTGTCGCATAATGGCAGGATTTCTAATATCGAGTGGTTCAGTGGTAAATTTTTAGATCTGTACAAAATGACGATTAGAGATTCTTTCATTTAAATTAAAGTTTAATTACTATTAACGCACTATTTACAGACATAGATAAAGAATACATAATGCAAATCCAGATTAATCAAATTAAGAACACAGAGGTTCTTTCGAAATCGAATCGAGTCGAACTTCCACTTCAACTGACTAAAGCTGCAGGTGTAGGAGAGCAGGAAACGCGCATGACGTCAACGACGCCAGCGCCATCTAAGATTCAAATAATTTCCACAAATGTCCTTAGGGAAGACAACGCTTACTTTATTAAAAACCGATTTCTTCGAACATAAGCTTTACAATCAACACCTCCTATAGGAGGTGTTGTTACAATCCAGCTAATTTGTTTCACCAGGCTTCAATTTAACCATGCACACACATTATATAAACAAAAGAGTTCATAACTTACATTAAATGAAGGAATAAATACATAAGCAAACCAGATTGGGTATATATAAATGACAAGCTGACTCAATAAAATTTAATTTTCAGTTGTTCATTCCTTCTTCTGGTGTTTAAAGTTAGCAATTATCTTCTCGCACACAAAAGGGGGAAAATTAGTCAGCTACAGAACCAATATTTTAAGCGCAGCACATTCACTGTGTTCTTGAAAGAGCAGTATGGAAATTGACTCAAATCCTGATTTTCTAACAGAAATGAGCAGTTTTAATTTCATGTAAAAATGAATTGATGCTATTTACTAAGCTAGGAAATAAATTATTCTTGCCTTCTAGTTTCAAATTTAGATCATTGCGATGGCTAGTAACATCAACTAAAAATGCCAAATCAAATAGTCAGTTGTCAAATAATAGGTTTCTTTCATCAGGTAGCTCATTTTCCTGTTCTAAAAATTATAAACAGCATTTTTCAATTTACAAAATCTAACTGTCCTATAGAAAGCCAGTGCACCTCATAATGAATGACATGTTCACCATATTCCAAATCTAACATACAATTCACAATATTCTTTGAATTCTCGTCTGTTTTATGCTGTTGCTCTAATTTTATCCACACATTTCACAATCGGTAACATAACATGCTGCATTTTTAAAGTTTTCCATACAGTGCCTCTTGGTATATAATGCAGTGATGTTTTAGTACATTACGATTCAAAACCAAATTCCAAGCAAAATTGTAATGTCATTGACTTTACCTATCATTGATCGAATAACATAAAATGTCCAGAGTATTGGGAGGCTTCGAAGTCTGCAGGTATAGAGAGAATGGTTCAGGGGTTTTCTACTTCGAAGCATAAGCATAAGGAAACCAGAGGGATGCAGTTTATCAAGAATGACGTTCAATGCACGCAATGTAAAAATATTTTTCGATAATCTTTTCAAAATTCTCAATAAAACCCCTAAATTTACTTATGCATCGCCGTTACTTCTGTGCAGAAACCCCGTGAGGTAATAGCAAAGAAAGGTATTAAGCAGTTAAACCAATGTATGAGTGGTGAGAGAGGTGAACTTGCGACAGTTGTAGCCATCATTTGTGCTGGAGGAACATTTCTACCTCCTGCTTTTGTCTTTCCCTGATAAAACTTCAAAACCCACTTGTTAAATGGCGCTCCACCAGGATCTTTAGGTCTCGCAAACTGTAGTGGATGGATGACAACTGAACTGTTCCAACAAGTTATGCAGCATTTCATAAAGCATTTACACAGCACGAAAGAGACACCTTCCTTTTTAATATACGATTACCACGAGAGTCATATGTCCATCTAAGTTATTGATACGACAAAAGAGGCAGGTGTTACTGTTCTCACTTTACCACCACATAGCATTCACAAACTTCAGCCTCTCGATCTATCCATTTTTGTACCCTTTAAAGCGTTCTACAATGCGACCGTTGATTTATGGATGCTCAGAAATCCAGGAATAACCATGTTTATTTAACCAGATTGCTGAACGTGTTGGTGAAGCACGTAAAAAGACAATGACTCCTAGCAACATGATGTGAGGTTTTAATAAAAGTGGCATCTATCCTTTTAATAGAGACACAGTTCAAGATTCTGACTACCTAATGTCAGTATTGACAAGCCGACACGATGGCTACTTGCAGTACTACAAATACAGAACCTAATGCTTCTGAAACTGATGTTTACACAAGCACACTATCTTCAGGTATGACTATAGATGATCATATGATTTTTTTATCTTTTAACTCTGTGTGTGTGTGTGTGTGTGTGTGTGTGTGTGTGTGTGTGTGTGTGTGTGTTTTATATATTTGTAATATTTGTTGACAATATTTTGAATTTTAATTTTACACTTTATTACAAACGCTGCAGGTGAAGCTTCAACTTCTGGGGAAACTCAGCCTGTCTTCGTTTCACCCAAACAATTCCGTGGTTTTCTAAAAGCTCTACCTAGGAAGAAAAAGACGAATCGAGAGCCGGGCAGAAGCAGAATTCTCACCAGTTCACATGTAAAAGCCCTGTTAGCTGAGAAAGTTGAAAAGAAGAGACAGCTACAGATTAAGAGGAAAAATAAGTTTTCTAAAGTTTGCTTCGGAAAAAACCAACACGCCGAAGTATTAAAGATGTTGATAGTTCTGATGAAGAAACTGAAATGGTACTGGATAACTCTTCAAGTTATGAAGAGTATGAACAAAATTTTCAGTTTCCCAAAGTAGTGTCTGATGTTTATGTTGATGATTATGTTCTTGTGCGTTTCCCAAATGATGTGTTCTACATTGGGAAAATTTTGTCAGAGATGGACGAGGATAGTGAAGTCACTTATCTACGCAAAAGTGAAAAATATAATGCCTTTGTGATACTAAACATTTCAGATGTGGCCTCTGTTAATAAATTGTATATTTTCATGGTTCTGCCTCAGTCAATGCCCATGAAAACAAAAAGATTGTCAGGATATGTCCGTTTTAAAGTGCGGCTTGACCTCATAAATGTTCGGTGATTTTTCCAAGATTGACAATTGATTGCTTCATGAAAACTTGTGTATAAAGCTGCATTGTTTGTGTTTAGTACTGTGGCAATATATCTTTTCTTTCTATTATAAAAAAAATTGTAAGTCTTTTCCAGGTTTATTCGCTTTGTGATTGGTAATAGCGAATCACGTGATAATGAGTCTTGTGGTTCAACGGGCTAAGGAATTTGGAACACGCGCAGACGATAAACACAGTTATACTTTTAATTCATTCATTCATTAAAAAAAAAAAAATTGAGAGCACGCACTAGAGTTTGCAATGTATTCAGAAGAACCGGCAAATTCGGTAGCTGTTTCCATAGCAATAGTCGAATATGAAAATATTAAGAAGTACTATTACAATAAACAACACGGATGAGCTAAAACATTTAAAATTATGATGAGATTTCCTCTGAATTTTAATATGTTAGGCTAAAATATTTCCTTTTTTATGTGGAAATGAGATGTTTTGTTCTTGACATTTTTTAAAACATTTTGGTTTTATTTACGCTATATTTCCGTGTATGTGCCGAGAATTTTTGGAACGTTTTCAAAAGCTAAAGTACTGGGGTAGTCATATACGGATCCGCTAATCTCGCAAAAAAAGTAGGTAATTTTCCGTTACTCGGGCGCATGCGATAAATATCGCAATGGGAAGGGAACCGGTACAGCTACACTCTACGTTTATGAGCGATGGCAACGGCCTTGGCGATATTTTTGGCGCATTTATAAAGTCGCCAAGAAATAATTATTTCTTAACTCTTTTTCTGTCGCAAATTTTTTTCTTTTTACAACACACTTTTTAAATACATTTCAGAAAGTTTTAAAAAGTATATTTTTTACAAACTTTCACAAAAAGTAGTAAGTTTAAGCACATATCAAAACATATTTGTGAACCAGCAGAGAAACTAAGCTACAAATGTTGGGTAAGAATACCGTGAAAATTATCAATTACACTAAATACAGTGGGCATGTTGAAAAAGAAAAAGATTTACAAAAGAAAACAAAAGCAAGAAATAATACAACCTGATAACGTCAGAATTCTTTCGTAAAAAAATAATGAATACGAAAATGGTAAAAAAAAAAAAACTCTTTATCCTTTCAAGAAAAAACTATTATAATAAAATAAAAATTCCACAACTGTCAAAATACAAATAAATGGACCAATGATATCACCCAAAACGATTTAAAAGGACCAATGCAATCAAAGGAAATTTTTAAAAACAAATTAACCAATGGGAGGAAAGAAAAAATTTCAAACGAATCAATGAAATCAAACGACTTAAACGGATTTTGGAAGAACTTTCTAGAATATTCAAAATGAAAATTGAAAGTTTCCGTTTGCCGAGGTTGCCATGAAAACCACAACAAACGTAACGAAAGATGGGTTGCCTTAATTTATCGTAACTCGCTACTAGAAGCGCGCCAAAAAAAAAATCGCCAAGCCGTTGCCATCACTCATAAACGTAGAGTGTAGCTGTACCAGGGAACCTTTAATTAACGTCGTACTAGAGGTCCGGGATTAATCCAGCAGCGATCCATATGTAGCGATGAAAAGTATAATTCGATATTGTATAATTCGCTATAATTCCAGTCACATTAATGTGACCACCTGTCAAAAGCCAGAATAACCACCTTTGGCAGAGCGGACCGCTGCGAGACGTGCAGGAAGAGAGTCAATTAGGTTTCTGAAGGTGTTCACTGGGATGTTGAGCCATGCCGACTCCAGTGCCGTGGCCAGCTGCGCTAGATTACCTCCCTCCTCCAGCCTGGATCCTTCCGCCAAGTGTTGCAGGATGCTTGTTTTCAGACGTTTCACGCCGTATACGTCAACGTCCATCTGTCCGAGGGAGCATAAAACGTGATACATCGGAAAAAGCCACCTGTCGCCACTGTGGACGTCCAGTTGCTGTACTGGCATGCAGATTCCAGCTTTCGTCGCCGGTGAACAGCAGTCAGCATAGGTGCATAAACCAGGCGTCTGCTACGGAGCCCATGCGCAGCAACGTTCGCTGAACCGTTGTTGAGGATACACTCTTGGTAGCCCCTTGGTTCATCTGGGCGGTCAATTGTTCAACAGTTGCACGTCTATTCGCCCGAACGCATCTCCGTAGCCTTCGTTCGCCTCTGTCATCTATAGCCCGTGGTGCACCACATGTGCCACGCCGCTGATTTTGGATAGTGCCATTTTGTCATGCACGGTATACTTTTACCACTTCCGCACTCTAACAATTCACAAAATCAGCCGTTTCCGAAATGCTTCCACCCTTGGCCCGAAAGCCAATAATCATGCCCTTTTGGACGTCGGATAAATCGCTACGTTTCTGCATTACGCCAACGATTGAAATGCTTTCCGATGCCCTAGGACATCCTTTATATACACTCCATTGCAATGTGCTGCCACCTACCTTTTGTGATTGGTTATTTCACGTTGACGACGAAAGTAGGTGGTGGTCACATTAATGTGACTGGACTGTGTATATTGCTAAAAAGTATAATTCGCAAAGTGAATTAAATATAATTGCGTAGCAATCGTTGGGGGTTGACGAGCAATAGCGAGCAAGGGGCGGACCCCCCTAGTTTTTTAAATAAATAAATTAGCAATGTCTCACAGTGTACGAGGTTGGTTACACAATGAGAAGAATGCTCATATTATTATTTTAACGTTAATTATTTCTGGTTTCTGTTTATATGTATTAATAAATTTTGTGTGTACGATATCGCCAATAAACAGATTTAAACATCCAATAGCTAAATTTCTTCAGTCGATTGTATTTAGCTCTTAATTAATGTTTTTATAAATTTGTCTCATTATGTACTAATCTCACCTATATATGACTAGCCACTGCGTGGTGTTGGTTTGCTTTGCAAACTCAACGTCACAATCTCTTGCGAAAATATTAAAAAAAGGTCACGTGGGGGAGAAAAAGTTCATTTTAGGGGGTTTCTTCTTTCGTCCGGACAAAACGAGTTTGAAGAAGCCAAGTAGAGAATAAAACTATTAAATTCATTTAAAAATCTTCTAGATTGAATTTTAAAATTTCGCTGTGACCAAAAAATTGCAAAAAATTTGGACTACCTGTGTGCCAAATCGCATTGCTGTAAGTGCCATAGATCGTCAGGATTTTGCGGCCGCGAAAACAAACAAACACTTCCTTTTATAATAGTAGAGAGCCGACCAACCGGTCTAGTGGTTAAGGTGTTGGCCTCTGGATCGGAAGGTTCCTGGTTCGAATCCGGGGTCAGGGCATGGATGTAAATTGTGTTGTCCTTTGTTAGGAAGCGATGATGGTCCTCCCACTGGGTGCTCCTTCACAAGAGACCATCATTTCCGGCCTTGTAGTGGCCAATGACTATGTGCATTTGTGCCCGCCATTAGAAAAAAAAAAAAAAAATAGTAGAGATGACATAAACGTCTTATAATGGAATGATGGCGTTCAACCCAATAAGGTCGTAATGAACCACAGCCTTCAACATCAATATCGAGTGCACCAACTGTGATATATGTGCGGAGCGATGAACATATGATGTGTGAAATTAAAGCAGTGTAGTAATAATTTCTTTCTCTCTCATTCACCATATGGCCTCACTGTATTCTACCAAATTCTACGCCTTAAACCTAGTGGCCGTGTCCCGACACAGCACAGTATGGTATGGTCTTTTAAAATAATTTTCTTTAGTTTATTTTTCTTTTTTAGCTGTGATAAATATTTTCTGGCACTCGTTCTTTTCATTTTTATAACCAGATCCTTGAGATAGGTTTGGAGGTTGGTTGTTGATTTAACCTCACATTGGAGCAGAACAACGGGCTCTTGGCGACGGTTCAAAATCAGCCCGAAGTTTCAATAAACATGCCCTGTGTTAATGACTGATTTACGTCCGGTTCTATTTGTTCCACACGATTATTTTAGTGCCGGATATTAAACGCTTTACGTTATCTGAACGGAGATATCTTATACAAAAGCATTTGGGTAAGAATAATAAAAACTGCATTGGTTATCGTTTACTGTACAGTCCACATTGGCGACTTTTTCCAAAACATCGCCAAATGTAAGATTGCGTCAATGAAGTCCATATCCAAGATATATGTGTTCAAGTGAGATTCCGTCATGAACACAACGTACAGAGGTAATGGTAATTTTAGTTAACGGCGTACTAGAGCAACACATCGGGCTATTGACGACGGTCCGGAATCAGTCCCTTAAGGGAAAGATTCGAGGACAACACCTCGTAATTTTGAACCACGGTCAGATGACGAAGCAACACCTGAGCTGGCACCCCACTCTCCAAACTTCCACGCCAACCCAACGTGAGGACTTTCGGCCACGATAGATTTAAGGTGCACCAGCCACCTCTACACCATACGTTTACAAACATCCATGCCCGGACCCGGATTCGAACCAGGAACCTTCCGATCTAGAGGCTAACACCTTAACCACTATACCGGTTGGTCGGCCAACATACAGAGGAACAAGTAAACAAAACTTTTGCATCCAATTTTCTGATTCTGTATAAGCAAAATCCACACTGTGAACCTTTGCAAATATGGAAATGAAAATGAGGAATGCACAAATAAACAATAAAATATAAAGAAAACTAACTTGCCCATCACTTCCGCTAGCTGCATACGATTTCTCAGCTGTTTCGGTTGTCATGATTATATGCTCCCTTCGCCTCATCGCATGTTAAGGGCGGGTAAACACGCATTTTTGCATCCTCAAAAGCCATAAGTTTTTTTTTTTTTTTCGCCACTCATATTCGACTAAATATATTTACAGTTGGAGCAGACATACTTATTTAAAGATGGTGTAATTCCCAGAGTAATAATATCGAAAGTAACGGAACGTCGAAAAGCGATGGTAACGGAAATCAAAGAACGATCCAAAAACGCACGTGCTAACGAAGGGAGCAGTCGATACTTATTTAACGATGGTGTAATTCCCACAGCAATAAAATCGAAAGAAATGGAGCGTCGAAAAGCGATGCTGCAGTAACGTTTAAAAGCGATGGTAACGGAAATCACATAGAGCGATCCAAAAAACACACTTGCCAACGAAGGGAACGGTTGAAAAGGAATGGTATTTGAAAAAAACGGTCGAAAAGGAGTGGGTGGTATTTGAAAACCCCGGGGTGAAGGGACTGGGATAGGGTTGCCATAAATAAAATATAGCCAAAATTCAATACATTTGGTGATATTCGCGTGTTTTGCGACAAAAATCAAAATTGGCACGATATCACGGTTTTGAAATATAGGGTTGCCAAAAACTAATTTGTGGAACCAGGTTACCAGATTTGGCGAGAAATCTATATGGACCGTACAGTAAAGGTCACCCACTGCAGTTCTTCTTGTTTGTTTGGAAATTCTTTTCATAAAAATCCAAATAAAATCGTTTAAAAATGATGGGTCAACACACAAAGAACTACTAATCGAGTTTTGAGTTTAATTTAAGTTCTGTCGTATTACCCACTACATTCACACAGATGTCAGGAGTTAAACACCTAATTTTATCTCAACCCATGCGATTGTAAATATTTTGAGAAATGAAATGTGCTTTTTTTCCAACTATGTAACTCGAAAGTGATGGCTGTATCACATGGTTTACGACAACATAGCAAGCTTGGAGGAAGGTTTCGAAGTAGGTTCTTTCATTTTCAAGTTTTTTTTTATTTCGCTCTAAACTAATTTGAAATTTAACTACAGAAACTCGGTGGTTTAGAGACACCTATACGTACTATTTTACAACGATCTTTGTAGTATAATAGATAATGATATTTTTAGCAGCGTTTATGAGCTTTTATTTTTTGTTTTACGATTAGTATCGTTCAATAAAAATGGTATTTATATCGTTAAGATGGATCAAAATGTCATGTATAATAAGCGTGTAGTGCAGAAGTATCGATGTGGTTAAAAGTAACTTTATTTGTAAACATAAAATCAAGTGTTCAAGAAAAAACAAATATCTGCTTTGTTTTATACTAGCGAAAAGAATAATTTTTACATTTTTTTAAAGCTTTGATAGATTTATATGTATTGAGAAATATTGTGTCAATCGCGTGTTTAAAATAATTTCCCACAAGCTAAACGCTATAAATGAGACATAAATTTGATGAAACAAAAGTTGGGCAACTTTTAAAATTGTATAGATAGATAGTACAGCTTCATTTCAAACTTTAAAATATGTTAATAACCCCCCTGTCGTGGTTTGCCTAACGTTTTTTTTTTTTAATGTTGAGGAATTAACGAGTATGTATTTTATCTTTTTTTTAAATAAGTAAAATTTTGTTCATAATCTGAACATAAGATTCTAAAAATGAAGAATTTTCTGAAGTGAATTTATTAAAATCGAGTTATAATTCTATTGAATTTATTAACAAGTTTAAAGTTTTGTTTACTAGCAAATTATTGTTGTTGGATGGTTGATTGGTTTTTTATGTCACAGGGCCCATATTTGACCAATAGAATAAAACAGAAAAAGTCAAGTATGGGCACACATAAGGAAAGTTTTACTGATACAGAAAAGTTATTGAAGGTAGAAAGGTTCAATATAATATACATATTGATTCAAGAATTCTTAAAAGTAACAAGTTTCGTGCAGTAGATTATGTGTTCGAAATATGCTCCATAAAGTGTTTTCATTACCTTGCATCCTGAAAACTAGATTTCAAAAGAATAAATGTTTATTAATTTTTTTAATTAGCCACAACATATTTTTTATTAAAGTGTTGCACAAAATCCTTAAAGTAGCTAACCACTAAACTCCTTCATTTTCTGGAGAAATTTGAGTATTAATTATTTTGCTTTTACAATCATTTTCTAAATTGTAAAAAATGTCCAAGGATCTTAATAATTTTTTCAGACATATATTGTGTTCAGTCTATAGGAGGTTGTATGTATATTTGTATTTTTAATACATGCAAATGTACTAAAACTTTTAATTTGTGTATTATCATTAATATTGTAAAATTATTTATATTACAAACAAACCTACCTCTTCTAAATATATGTAACTAACTTCATTGCTTTGACTTATTTTTGAATTATTTTCCACATACTTAATAGCTATAAATTTAGTGGGTTCTTGCAGTGTCTTTCTTACATTGCTTTGTATTTTCTTTGTTGTACCTATATCAATTTGGTTTTGTTTTAGAGAGAAGAGACAGTGAAGAAGACAATATTTATATAGATCTAAACAAAGGTATGTTGTGTTTATTTTTCTTATTTTTGCTACTTTGCAATTATCTGCACTCAATTTTATTTTTCAGATTTTTCATTAAATACTATTCATATCTATATATTGCAAGTGTGAAACTTCACTTATTCAGAACGTTGAGGGATTACTATGGATACATAAATATCATTTTTTCCAAAACAAGTAGAATTTCAGAATTCTTTATTGTGCTCTTATGTCAATCATAAGAATCACTGAAAAACAAAGAATATAACAGTGAAAGGAAACCTTTATTGATCTCTTTGCCCTTATGTCAGCATATGTATTTATATTTTTCAAGTGCTATGACTGGTCTATAGTTTCTACTCTTCTCAGTAACTGACCATGAGTCTAAGATTCTAAGAAGTATGATGAAAACAATATTGAAGCCTCTGACTCATGTAATTGTTGGAAATCTTGTATTTGATTTTGCAAATATTGATGAATACATGTATTCAAGCTTCAATAAAATTGTCCTTGTTGGCTAGTCTCATGTTCATTTAATGAGTTAGTTACCCCAAAGAGAAGAAAATCTAATATTTCTCTTTACCAACTTATTTATGTCATTTTGCTGTGTGTTTAGTGATAAACATGAATATTTTAACATGCTACAGAGCAGCTTTTGTGCAAATAAAGTTAAAAGATATAAATGTGTAAGTTTTTATAGTAGTACTTTAAGTTGTAGAAATAAAAATCCAGTAAAATGATAGTCTTAATTTGTAGCTTGGATTTTGGCACAAGATTAAAAAGACAGTGTAGACAAAC
Organism: Metellina segmentata; assembly: GCA_947359465.1. Classification (NCBI taxonomy): domain Eukaryota; kingdom Metazoa; phylum Arthropoda; class Arachnida; order Araneae; family Tetragnathidae; genus Metellina; species Metellina segmentata. The sequence continues at coordinate 66,743,107 of OX375873.1, read as the reverse complement.
ATAACTGGTCACAATTTGCGTATATATCATGAGGAATTTATAAACTTATAATTCAGATCTTTCTTTCTTTATAAAGTATGTGTAAAAATTATCCACCATAAAGACTTTTGTAAAATAATTTTATGAAAGAAAAAATTTGTATGCAGCATTAAGTAGGTTAGTTTCCAATTTATTGTTGCAAATGAATAAATGACTTCTTTGCTAATCTTTATATCTTTTGTAATTTAAAATATTATCCTTTTTAACAATAGTAATCTTTTTTAGCTGCTCCTGAACTGATTCAAGAGATTCTATTCAATATAGTGAACCAAGATGTAAACATAAGTAGAAAATTGGGTTACCTAAATGGTTTAGTCAAGATGTGCATGAAACAGAAAAGAGAATTTGGTGTTTCCTACAAAGATATTTTTTGCTGGTAAAACTGATGAAAATATTGTTTCTTTTATCAACTAATACTGAGCAAAGTTATTTTGTAAACTATGGCTCTGTGTTTTTAATTTCATATTTTTTACTTTTATGATACAGTCAGTATCAGTTATATGGTCACCTCAGCGGTCCAGAAAAATCAGACCATATAAGTGGGGTGACCATATATGTGGAACAATACTACACTATTTAATTATGGTTATGGCAGGATTATATTCACCTATCAAAATATAGTGCTCATAAACAAAGAATTAAACATTTATGAAAATTAATTCTCGAAGTAAAAACTACAATAAGAAAAATGCAATATTTTTGTGTGAAATTTATTAGTTTACCTTACCAGTCTCAGTACACATACGTACGTGCATCCATATTCAATGCACTTATCTCTACTATTATAAAAGGAATAGCTTGTTTTTCGTTATCATAGTCCTGACGAATCTATGGCACTTACAATAATGGGATTTGACACACAGGTAGTCCGAATTTTTTGCGATTTTTGGGTCACGGCGAATTTTAAAATTCAATCTAGAACATTTTTAATGGAATTTAATTATTATTGTTTTCTTTGCAATGGCAGCAGCTTAAAAGACCGCAGATTCTAAATGTATTTTTTTTATTTTGCTCAGAGGAATAATTTGTCAGCAGACTAAAAAAAAAAAAATTAAAACATAAATTAACGTTCTTATTCGCCATGTGTGATCCAAGTGAAACCAAATTTTTCTTTTCAATTTCAATGTACTTTTAAAAACAGGGAGAGATAACTTCAACCATTTAACAGACAGCTGTCCACCTGTTGTGTTTGGGGAAGAAGAGAATTGAGGGGAGTGGGTAATACTGATGATGATTCAATGCAAAAGAGAAATGGGGTGAAGGGGAGGGAAGTAAAGGCGTAAATTTAATTCCCTTCCGGGGTCGTCACAAAGACTTTTTTCTTCTGGTCATTCCCTGTGTTGCTCCCCGCCTCAAGAAATATTGCAACAATTACTATTTAAAAAAAAGAACCCGATAACCTCATTGAAAAGATTTAAAAAAAAAATGACCATATGAACGATAACCAGGAAAATAAAATCACTATATAAGCAATGCGCTTTAACACATGTTCCCTATTAAGTTAGACGGGACTTTAGGAAACTGACAATATAAGCGGGGTGACCTTATAGCCGGTACTGACTGTGTAAACAATTTTTGAACTATAAGGTATACAACTTTGGTTTTTTCCCCCTCAAAATTTGAGGCTTTATTGTAGGAAACTGGTTATACATTTACGATTCAAAGTATTGTCCATAGTTGGCCATTACTTTCTCCAATCTTTTGCGCAGCGTACGAATCCCGCGTTGTTAAAACTGGTCATCTTATGAAGCGATCCACAAATCGATGCAACTTTTTACTTCATAAGACCAGAAGTGCTGATCAGCCAGGCTGTGTGCCATTGATTGAAACAAGTGGTAGTCCGATGGAGCAATGTCTAGAGAATACGGCGGGTGGGGTAGGACTTCCCATTTCAACATTTCCATGTTTGTCTTGATCACTTTTGCAACATTAGGTCGAGCATTGTCATGCTACAAAATCACTTTACCATTTCTTTCGTTGTATTGCAGCCATTTGTCTTTCAATGCTAGGCTCAAACGCATTAGTTGCGTTCGATAACAATCGCCTGAGATTGTTTCAGTCGGTTTTAACAGATCATTATACACTACGCCGAGCTGGTCCAAATACAGAGCATGACCTTGGAGCCGTGAATATTCGGTTTGGCCATCAACGTGGAAGCATGGCAGAGATATTCCCATGATTTTCTGCTCTTGGGGTTATCGTAATGAACCCATTTTTCGTTCCCAGTTACAATGTGATGCAGAAATCCCTTCCATATTTACCTTTCAAGCATCTGTTCACAAGCAAACAAACACCGTTCAACATCTCGGTTTCAACTCATACAGCACCCAATTTCCTTGTTTTTAAATCATTCCCATGTCCGAGGCATTTTGAAATTGCTTGTTGAGTCACTCCCAATGATTGTGCCAAATCCTTTTGACTTTGATACGAGTCTTCATTAAGTAATGATTCCAATTCTGCATCTTTGAAAACTTCTCTCTTCCACCACTATGTCGATCTTCTACTTGAAAATCTCCATTCTTGAAGCATTGAAACCACTCACCACATGTTCTTTTACTAATAGCGGCCTCACCATAACTATTTGAGAGCATTCGATGAGCCTCAAATGCAGATTTCTTCATATTGAAATAGAAAATTAAAGCCACCCGCAAATAACGAGAATTTGGCTCGTAAACTGACATTTTCAATCGAGAATAACTTTATGATGCAGACACAAATCGACTAATGTTTCTATGGGGTTATGTTGTCAGATGCCCAGGTTTATCGCATGACATCTATGATCGATTTATTTCGACCACTACTTGCCGCTAAAGCCATCTATAGGAAAACAGCGGAAGCAAAGTTGTACACCTTATATAATTTTTGTTGGGTGTAATAGTTTACAGCAAAACTTCATTGATGTTTAATGAAAAATTGAGAAAATAAGTGTTTAAATGTGCTGTTTCATTTTCAACATGTAATTTTTATCTGCATTTGAGAAATATGAAATTAGATTTCTCTAGAATGCAATGTATGTGCTTGTATAAAAATGTCAAACTCAAATCATTTACAGATTAAAATGTCTTGGATCTATTCAATAACATTTTACTTGGGTAATATCTGTATGTTACCAAAGGCTGCTATAAGTTTTTAGAATTATTTCTGGTGCAAAACCTGTTTTTTTATCTTCACTAGACCTACTTTCACCAGTCTAAAGTCTGCTAGGAGTTTAGAATGTTTGCTTGAAATTATAAGAATTCTTCTGCAAATGACACAGCACATTCCCCTTTCAAAAGTGACTGCTGAAAATGTGAATTCAGTATCTATAAAAGTAAAATTAAATGATATATCAACATCTTACTTTCCTTAAAAGACGATTCTGACGTTTGGTGATTTTAAAAATGTCTTCAAAAGGGTTTTAGAATTTTTTAGTTTTGCAGTGTCACACACACACACACATTAGTATTTTTAAAACTTGTAAGTATATAATATGATCCCTTAAATTTTTTAGCTGTAAAAGGTTCTCTAATATGTTACAATTCTTATTATAAGTTATACTTTTTTTTTGTAAAATTATAGTTATTTTAAAATGAACACTTTTTAGGTATAAAAAAGTTTTTAATTGAAGGTAACTTGCATAACCCCATTCCCCAATTGTTTGAGATTATATACAATTTTTTGCAAAATGTAAACAGTAAATTATAAAATTTTTCTTTTTTAGTCTTCGTACATCTTTCTTCCATGAAGCATGTGAAGTTCGTGCTGCAGGTCTCAGAGCTTGTCGCTATGTTTTGGAAAACATAGAAACTTTAGAAGCATTTTTACAAACAAAACTACAATTCCTTGTGTCTCGATCTCTTGATGTTTCGCTTGACAATCGAATTGAGAGAGTTCAAGCCTTGCGTTTAATGAGAAAAGTATTAAATTTAAATCCATGTGGTTTTCCAAGTGCCTTTTCCAACTGTTTAGTAGCAATAGCAAATGAAGGATCTCAAGAGCGTGATATGATTCGGCCATGCTTAGCTACATTAGCACAATTAGGTAAATACACCTCTTTTTATGATAAAATCACTTTGCTGAGTAATTTTATTTAAAACAATTCACAGTTGCAAAAGTAGTATATTAAAAATATATGAAGATTTGTTTTATTTTCATTGCAAAGTTGAAGCAATTTAGCTGCATTCTATTACATCATCAGTGGTTAAGCATTGTCTTCTATGTGCAGCTTTCTATAGTTTTACAATTTGGGCATTCCAGAAATCACAAGGCAAATTTACCTCTTTCTATTTGGTCATGTATTTGCAAAATCTGTTCAGAAACGTTTGGAGCCCAGTATAAAGTCTGTAAATAGCCTTTTATAGATGGAAAGTGTATTTTTTGTCTGCTTTACAATTTTGCTCAGTTACTGATAATATTCATATCTAAATTTCTAAAACAAAGGGAAAATGCACTTTTCAATTGCTTTTATAAACTGCAGTATTAGAATCCAAATAGTATATTTTTTATATTTCTCTTATTTTTTTATAGCTTTGCTTAATCCTCAAGCATGTATAAAAGCTAGAGGTGTTAGTGCTCTAATGAAAAATGTGGTTGAAAATGCACAGGTACAAGCTGCTGAAGCTGTGCTTGGCACAATATATTTCCTAATAAATCATCCTACTACCAGAGATTTAATGAAGGATGACTTTGGCCTTGAGGTAGAGAATTTTGTTTTGTTATTTGTGATTAAAATTATTCCTTTGTAACAAGTTCGTTTATTTTGCTGAACTCACAGTTTTCTCTTGTAATGTCTCTTTCTTATTTTATGAGAAGCAAAACAAATTCTATATAAAATACTGACCTTTATTAGTGCAGAATGTATAAATTTAAAAGTTTTTAAATTTTAAACTTTATTTATTTTTTCTATTTAGACTCTGCTTGCTCCTTTCACGGACTGTCATTACCGTTTCCCTAGCACTGTTGATGGATCTGCAAGGTTTAATTAGAGTTTTTGATGTTTTTATTAGTTATCAAAGCTATGACATTCTTCCACTTAATAGTAGCTAAGATTTACAGTAACCCCTCGTTATATTGCACCATATCACATATTCTCCTATATTGCTTTTTTTTTACTTGTCTGCCAATGAATTTACTTTACTTGTCTGCCAATCGATTTCCAGAAGCAGCAGAGAGATTCTCAGATTAAAGTGTCTTTGAAATTGAAAAGGTTAATGTGTCTTGACAGTCCCTTTATTCAAACAATTATCATGACCTATTCCCATGGCTCTGCTCAATATGTGAAATCGATTGGGGTAACTACTAATCTCATGAAGTTAGGGAGTTGGATTCAGTATCAGATTCTGAAAGGAATGTAGAAAATTGTAAATGACTTCTTTTAATAGCAACTCCTTAACTCATTGTTAAAAAAACATGCTATAGTAGTACATTATTAAACACAGTATATGAAAGAATAGGATTAATAAGAATGCACGTCTAACGGCCATATTCACAAGTCTCGAGTTAACTCGAGGATCAGTTGATCCGCGAGTACGAGTTAACTCGAGGATTATCAAAAACGGTATTCTCAAACGGCGTGTTAAGTGATCCTGGGATTAAAATGAGACGCTCGCTATGATTGGCTCCTCACTATCACATGATATTTGTTTACATTGGTTAGGACGCCCGAATCTGCATTCATACTGATCAAGCCCGTACTTCGCCGTAGAATTGATTCCAAATTGTGAATAAATAGGACTCGCACAGCATTTTAATATGGGTTTGGGAAAATAAATGCAAAGGTATTTAATCTCAAATTGGAATTTTATGGAAACCTAAATTTGGCAAGAAAGAATTGTACACAATGTCTTGACAGATGTATGTAATCTGATTATCTTTGTACTTGTCAGTATGGGTGTGTGTTGGTGTCGTGACAAGTAACTTGTATTATCAATTTTCTTTCATTCGTAGTAACTCAACAGAATAATTTTAATTCTACGACGAATTTGTATCTGCCATGGTCGTTTTCTACCGTTCGCTCTCTCCGGCTTAGAGGACAGAGGTGGCGCCATCAATCTTTTCGCTAAGCTGCTTGGTTAAGATTACGCAGCTATTTTTATTTTCATTTTTCTTTTGAATTTCAATAAAAATATGTTTAAATTTTTCCATTTAAGCAATTTTATTATGATGAGATGAGCTGCTATGTTGCAGGTGCTCCGTAATGACAGATCCAGTTCAGTCGTCGCAAGAATTCTGTAATTGAGCATAGAATGAAATGTGTCCTCCATTTTCTTTTTCCAAAAAGATGGTACTGCGCATGCGTTAAATGTAACTCGCGAGTTAACTCGCCGATTTCGGAGGATCAAAATGTAACACCGAAACGGCAGTTTAAACCGCGGATCAGGACTTGTGAATACGGTTTTTTCGATAACTCGCGGATTATCATTGATCCTCGAGTTAACTCGGACTTGTGAATACGGCCGTTAGCGTTTTGAGTACGAGCCTCTTCAGGACATTGTATGTGAAGTGAGCAAAAATGAGAAAAAACCAATGGCTATAGGCTAAAGGATTTTCATGAAATTTTCTAAAGATGTTAAGTTTATGCATAAATAACTACATCCAAAACATGTTGGCTCTAAATTAAATATTTCGGAAGATTCAAGCATTTTAAGTACTTGTAACTTGAGCAGTTGTGAAATTGCTTGATGTTGCATGTTTGAATATCTCTTTCTTAAAAACTACTTAATGTAGACAACACTATTTCATACTTTTATAATCTATAAAGAATTTTATTTTCATCTATTTAAAAATAACATTTTTAAACATCATATTTAAGCTACAAATTAATAGCGGAAGTGAAAAATAGTTGATTTTGATAGACCAATGATTGTGATAAATATGGCACAAGGATTCGCAAGTTATGTACATTTGGAAGAATTAGGTTTAGCAACGATGTTTGAATTCTTTTTTACTCTCAAAATTAGAGTGCTTAAATGACTAATAATGCTTAATATTTACAAAACATGTTTAATAATTATTCAGCATAAAAAAAACTTCAATATGAAATTGCATGTGAAATCAAATCACAGTTATGAAAACCTCAGGACATATGATAAACATCTTGCTGTTTCATGTTGAAAAATTCTGATGTTTTGGGAGCTTTCCCTCAAAGTCAAATATGCTCTATTAAATATTGAAGAATCGTACTTTCCCATAATTTTACTTTTTAATGTTTTTTTATTTATAAAGGAGGAAAAAACACAATCACCAAATTATGCCACACTATTTTTTAGAAAAAGCTCTTCATTGAGAAAAATTTTTTACGTTGCCTTTCCATTTCTAAAATACCAGGAGCAAATTAAAATTTGTAGCAAATTGGCGAAATTTCTATTTTTGTCAATCTCTCGGATTTAGTAATGACGATTATTAAATTATATTCTGATGTTTCCTAAGGGTCCTTTCTCTGAAAAATGTGACGATATAAAAATTAAAAATTTGTGTCAATAACTTGTCTCAAATAGGCTACTTTTAGTGCTAGAAATCTTCATTTGCGTGACCTTGAACTTAAAATATTTGCATGGAATGACCCATAAGTACGTTTTTCTCTACCTTTAATGTATCCCTCCCATTGGTATAGCATGCTTTTCTCTTGTCCTTAAGAAGTGCAATATATTGAGGTTACTGTAATTTCAATTTGTATAAAGCTTTGTGAAACAATTCTAGTACCTTATTGAATTCCAAATAGAAAAATGTATAGGCGAGACTGGGGCTTGTTGACATAAGGGGTAAGTTGGCATTCACATTGTATTGTTTCATCTTGTACCACCACAGTGATTTCAGAGCAGTGGAATCGCCACTATTTAACTATATGTGTATGTTGCATCATCTACTCTAGTTTTAGTGTGATAGAAGCTTCCTGAGAGGGGGGGGGGGGAATTTGTTTTTTGCCAAGTATTTTTAAATTGAAAGCTTTTATGTTTTATGAAGCCCTAGAACATGTTGAGGCGTTTTCAATGGTTGTGTTGGATAGAGTGAGCAATAACGATTGTATTCATGTACTGGAATTGCTTGAAAACGTATTTGGAAGAGAGGCAGCCATCTTGTCAAAAGCCCTTTTGGTGCAAGTTGCCATAGTCGTGGGGCATGTTGTTATAGGAAAGATAATGGACATTAACAGTGATGAATTCTATATTTCCACAATGGTAAAAACACACTAACTTTCAAGGTGGTTATAAATCGCAAACTCAATCTGGTACAACCGCAACAAAATTTTGTGAAAATTAAAGTCACCAATCCAAGTGGACGATCACCTCACTTTTTTGGTGGACATGAAGAATTAAGATTTCCTTGTCCTTTTGTCTTGTTTTCTTAGTTTTCCGTATTTTGTGTTAAAATATGAGTTTTAGTGATCAACTAGTATTATTGCTTAGATCCTATCACAATGACATGTTATGCCAACACCCCAGGCGTTATGCCAATCTACCCCACACCAGGGGTAAGTTAGCATAGTTTGAACACTTTCGTGAACAAACTTTAACCAGTAAACTATTTTTAGTGATGTTTTCTTCATTAATTAGTAGCCAGGGAGGTCCACGATCAGCAGCATTGGTTAAATTAGCTAAAAGTATTACTGAAACAAAAAGGAAAAACCGAAAACAGTGCCAATTAGTCCCTGTCTCCCGTACAATAAGTTTATTAGCAATTGTATATTCTTATATCTTTTCTATAAGTTTCTAATTTTTCTAAGAAAGGAATTCATGTGCTGGACTAAAGAAATGGTCAAATGTGAATTTGGTCTTATTTTTGTCAAAATAACAGAGATGGAGTTGCATAAATATTTGCTTCTTGATTTTATAATAAATAAAACTATTTTCTATTTATCACCAAAGTGTAAAACACATTGGAGGTTAAAAGATAGTGTCAAGTATTTTTATATGCCAGAAAATCAGATATATTATTAATCTCTTGATTTACAAATCATGGAGTTTTTAATTTTTCCACGTAATCACTAACTACTGAATTTTACGTAATATTCATTTTTATCTTAATTTTAGCTTTGAGTTAACTAAAATATTTTAATGAACTTATTACTAGACTAGTGATAATTTGTTATTTACTTCCTAACAGTAATTCATTTATTCTATATGATAAATTCCAGCCTGGCCATGTTCCAAAGGAAAATTAATGGATGGTGGCTTATTAAGAGTGCCAATTGTTCAGAAAGTTTTTCCTTGTTAAGGACTATGATAAATCTTGTGATAAGTTGAGCATTATTTATGATATATTTACACATTCAAAAGGACAATTTTATGTTTATTTTTGCTGCTATTATCACTTTAAGTCCAAACAATCCAGTTTTATTTTTACCTACTTTCATTAATCCTGGTTAGCTTAAAGTACAGAAGGACATTACAGAGGTTACATAAGTGAAGATTGAGGAACATTCATTGCCTTTAATTGAAGAGACACTTCATGTCTAAAAGTAACTACCCTGTAACTACCACACAATCTATACTCAACTTGCTACTATTTTATATATTTTCTTAATTGAAGGATTTTTTCTAAAGTATACAGAAACCCTACCACTCCCCTCTCTGACTTATGTTTGGTTATTGATAATGTATAAAAGTATGAAAAAAAATATTATAAAAGCATTGAATAATTTGAAAGATTTCTAATTGAAAATATTGTTTGTAATTTACTTTTTAATATTTGTTGACCACCTAGTATGTAATAAAGTTTAATAAATTATGTATTATTTCCTTTCTTAGATCCTAATTGCTCATGATTACATTGCTTTTCTGTGTTTGTATCAAATAATGATTTTATAAAGATGTAATCATATGTAATTATTTTAAATTTTAAATTCCAATATTAAATCAAATTGATGTATTTTCTATTTTAGTGAAGACAAAGATCCTAATTTAAATTCAAGTAAAGCAGCTATTGTCTGTACCTTGCTTTCTTGGCCTGGTATGTTTTCCCTCTCTGTTTCTTAATTTTTTCTCAATTCATAAAATATTTTAAGTGATGTTTAAATCTTAATCTTTTATTACATTTTCTCAGTTTTTTCTGCAAAAATTTACGTGAACATTGCTTATCTATTTCATATAGTTTACTCTTGTTCCTTATTATATGAAATCTAGGCTTAAATAAGTCAACTGTTGAATCCTAATTACTTAAGTGACATGATTTCAAATTGTGAAGCATAGTTCTGTAAAATGCAAAGAGACCACACAAAAATCGTCCTGCAAACACCTAGTATTCTTATTCTGAATAAAAGGTGTTTTTCTTTTGAGTATCACACATTGTGTTGTGCAACATAGTTTTTGTCTTAAGGTGAAGATTAGTTTGAATGGAATGTCACTTTATGCATAGATTAATTTAAAAGTGCCTTAGTTGAGAAACATTAAAGTTATGACTTCCCTCCCTGTTTACCAATTACAACCTCATTAACCAGAATGGTACAAAGTTTCATAGAACCTAAGATTACCAGTTTTACTCATCTACCTTAGAGTGATTTCAGTTTGAAATATCTTTCGTTGCACCATAAGAAATCATTAATTTTATGGAAAATAATTTTGGATTTTTTAAAATTTTTCACACACATTTCACATTTTCCTCTTGATGTGACAAATGTTGTCCAGTGGCACCCAGTGTTCTGGAAATGAATGCCTTTAGCCACGGATGTTATTATATTATATATATCTATGTTAAAAAAAGTTACTTCTGCCCCCGTTTTTTTCACTCGATTCTTAAGACGGTTTCCCGAGAAAGTACAGATTATAAAATTACAAAATTGACATGGTTTGTTCAAAATTGTACAGGGAACAAGACGAGTAAGATTTTTTTTCTGATGAGGCTATTAGTTTAAGGTTTATTAAGTGTCAAAGTTGAAAGAGCAACATTTCTAACGTGAGTGAGCAAATAACGTACACATTTTCAGTCTTCCGTCGTGAGGTTTTTAGAGTATCTGTAACTGTAAATTTTTGCACAATGCCGAGTTTTTTTAGAAATTTCAATTCAGTTCCTGATAATATATATTTTTTTAATTCGAGAAAAATCGGGACATTTTTTAATACTTTTTTAAAACTGTCAAATCTATATCTTATTACTATTGGCTTTTAAATTTGAAATCATTGCAGTAAACCTTAGAATGTACTCCTTCTTACGGTACAATTATTTTTGAAGTCGGTTAATAAATAAAGTCGATGCAATTAAAAGTTGGTCATACAAATTTCAGAACTTTTAGATCGTAATTTCTGATACAAAACTAAAACTGTCATATCTATAGCTTAATACTATAAGTTTGAAATTTGAAAGTGCCACGTTAAGCTTAGAATGCACTCTTTCTTATGGTACAATTATTTTTAAAATTGGTTCATAAATAAATGTGAGGAAAAGTATAATTTCGCAAATGTACAAATTGTTGATCGCGCAGAGGGAAACGGTAAAATGAAAGGTTGCATTTTCAACTAACGGGTTTGCCATATATCAAGTTTATCGTAGCTACAATCACCATAGCAATGGTTTTATTTTATTTTTCCGGTGAAACTCGCTGTGACGTCTGGCCCGGAGTACAAAAGGCTAAACTCGCTTTTTTCCCTCGATTCTCATACGGTTTCGCAAGAAAATACACATCCAAAAATTTCGAGATTAATATGGTTTATTCAAAATTATACAGGGAACAAGATGGTGAAGATTTTTTTACTGATGCAGCTATCAGTTTAGGGTGCTTTATGTGTTAAAGTTAAAAGAAAAAGCGAAATCACTTGTGAAATAGTTTTGGTTTGCGAAGCAAACTGAATGGGATTGCATAGCAATCCCCTTGGGGTTGGCGAGCATGGGGCTGAGCCCCTTTTAAGCTAACCTCAACTCTTAAAATTTTATGGGATGAATCCTAGTATTACACTCAGAAACATATGTTTGATGAATAAATTTATTGCAAAGTAAAAATACAAATAACACCATAGTATATCAAAATACAGACTGATTATATTACCAAACCTCAAAACATATTGCCACACAACACCTGACGAGACTGGAAAGTTCCGACCATGAAATAGTATATAATTTTATAATATGGGCTTATAAAGTTCATAACATATCAAATTTGACATTATATATAATTAATAATATTAACTAAAAATTATAACTTACCAAAATGCGGAACAAATAGAGTATTTTATATATGCAAACACATGGAGGATTTTCAATCTTCTAGACATCCATTTTGGCCTTACATCATCTTATATACTTGTCTCTAGCAAGCTTTCAAAGCGTTTAAATTAATACAGTACCATGAGAAAACTGATGGGATTTATAAGTCCCGTCAGTAAATAAAGGGTTAATTAAGTTTTAAAAGAAAAATGGTCAGAATGTATGTTTTAATTATGAATTATAATTAACTTTTTTCATTTGTAATAGTAATAGAGCATTTTTTATTTTACATTGCTGCTTTATTTGCTTAAGAAATTAAATATGTAGGATTGTATTAGAACTCACATAATCAGTTCAGAAATATCAGCAGTAGTAATGTGGTTTAAATAGAGTCAAAGCTCTTGTCTGCACAGTTATATTACTTTTTAAAATCATAATAAAAGAAATTTGTCTTACTGAGTTTTCACTTTTTATAGGTCTTATCTATTTGTGTAAATCTGATTCTTGCCATTTACAATCTTTAGTTGAAATGTTGTATTTGCCTTATCCAGATTTACGAGTAAGTTATTTGAAATATCTATATATATAATTCTCTTACGTGGCACGCAAAAAAGACGTTATTTTTTTTCGCGTTTTGGGAACATTGTACGATTTTTTGTTTATCCCAAAGCCTCGCGCTTCAATTGAATTTATAGCGTTATCGGATGAAATTTTATTGGAAAAAAAAATGGATTTTAGTCGAGCTGTTGCAGTAAATAATAGAAATCAAAGAAAACGGAGGATCTTTTCAGGGTCATTTAAAAAAAGGTCCGTTTCGGGGCACACTATTATAGTTCAACAAGACGCTTGCATTATAACTTTCGACAACAAACTCAATGACAAAGCGTGGGTGGCTCGAGTGCTGGGGAAATGTACACACAACCAACATGCTGGATTTAAATAATAACGTTTTTTGTTCCCAAATCAATAAAAATTTAAATAGTTTAGTCTAATATTGCTTTAACAAAAGCTGCTCTTTGATAGACTACTTTGTTGCTGCACCATGAGGAAGCAAGTGTCTTCATAGCTTACGTGTCCTGTCTTCTCAGGCAAATCAGTTTTCAAACACAAAACTACGGAATTATTGCCTATACTATCTATATGATTTTTCCGTTTTTGATTTTGATTTTTGTATTATATGTTTATATTTTCTTATACTTTGAACTCAAGGATAATGTTCTTTAGGGTGTATAATGATAGTTAACCCTAAGGTTTGGAATCACTCGCCAACTGTAGAATGTTTCATGAATTAATGTGGAGTAAAACACAAGAACATGCAGGAACCCATTTACATTCTAGTTTAATTATAAACCATTATAAATATATATAGACATGGCTGCAGGAGCTATTGGTCTCGGAGAGTGGTGGAGGAGTCTTAGGCCTGATGGCGTCCTGGGGTTCAGGTGCGGGTCCCAGGGTGTATGGACTGCTAAATTATAGGAATTTCATAATGACAGCAATATTCATTGTCGTGGTCAGAGATGGTGGTTCCTGGAGATTGGAGTCAGAGGTCAGCAAAAGTTGAGGATTAGCTCAATTGGCATTTCACTGCACAGTCCCTCTTGGCTCACCTTGATCTGGATCAAAAGTGTGGGGAGAATCCTCAATAAAAATTCACGAGAACAGTGTCTACTCTCTGCATCGTCAAGTTTTGCCCTGCAGAAACTGGTTTTAATCGTGTGGTTTAGCAGTGGTCGTGATTACCCTACTAAGGTGTGCAATTCATCTGCACCAATAGTCGTTGTGCTTTAAGTGGTTGTTCTCACTCTCACAAATTGAGTAGTGGGAGTAAGAACCCAAATAATTTGTGGAAGTAGTGTTCGCATGAAGATGTCTTTCACTCTCTCCAAAGCAAACTGGCTATGCATTCATAAAAGGTAAATCTGATATGCAATATCACAATACTTAAATCGATTGTAAACTTGTGTTTCCTTATAATAAAGGCTGAAGATCTCATATAAAGATAACACTTATTAAGTTAATAATTAGGGGCTTAGATAAGAAAATTTCTTGTAATCATCAACTGCCCTTGAAAATTAGTAATTAATACATATGTTCATAAAATTCAACAATTTGAATGCAATCTCTTTTAGGACTTGCATTATTTATACAATGTAAAGGCCAGTGCTATATGTCATAGTATAAATATAATAAAATTACATACATTTTGAATTGTATTTATCCACCTCCTAAGAGATGTTGATTGAGAGATTTATTAAGACCAAACAAAATACCCTTTTCTCTTTAAATTTGATCAGTAATTATTGAAATGCTTAACTGTGATACAGATAATTATTAAAATAGTTTTACTGTGGAGTTTGAAAATTACCAACATTCTCAATGCTGATACATTATAAACAAAAATTCTCAATACAATTTTTTTTGCTCGTTTTTAATTTTACTTTTTCCTTATAAGGAAGCACTGACTAGGCATGATTACAACATGTACATAAATTTTGTAAAATGTAGTAAATTTCTTCAGGTCTGCAATTTCTATCAACCAAATTTTTATATAAAGTAGGAAACTCTTAAGATTTTACTTTAAATAGAAAATTCCTGAAACATAAAATATAAAAGTAGTGAAAAAGTCCAAGTTTTATTAAAAATTGGAACATGGCGAATTGGTGTGGATTGTTTGTTTAACACTTAAATCAGAATGTATCAATCTAGAAATCTCTACAAAAGTTGTCTATTTTTCAAGGTTGTCACCCCAACTATTTCTTGTATTGTGTTTATCCCACAAAAAATTAAAAAAATTTTATTTCTGGGATACTAGCTACTGCTGTTATGAATTGATCCCTGAAGTTTGATTTAATGCACAAAACAAATAATAAAATATAACTACAAAAAAAAGCAGTAGTAATGCTTAAATAATGGTAATTTTTTCACCAATCTCCAAAGCTGTTAATTACTAGTTTTTTACCCTATTTTGTTGTCTGATTTATGTGTGTTTTATTTCAGAAAAATATATTAGACCTTTTGTATCAGATATTTGATATTACAATCCCTGAATGGACTGAAGATTTTTCAATAGCTCTGAATTCATCAGGTCTGCTTCTTTTTTGTATTGAAATCTGATGAGTAATTAGTTTTTTATGTATTTTTCATGTGTAAATTTTAACACTGAAAAAATAGATGAAAGTGTACTTATTCTATAATTTCCTCAACTCTGTTTTTTATTCCGCTGAAAACGTTTGCTAATAAGTTAATTACACTTGCTTGTTGGATGTTTTTTTTTACAATAAGTACATTATGTTCTCAGTATGTTAAGCATTTCATTTCATCCATCATGGTTGACTCCATAAGCTGCATGCGTTAACCATTCTGTTTATTGAAAATTTAGTTGACAGTAACTAAAAGATGCAGTGAAACTTCGATTAACTGTTTGTTTCTGTTCTGTCTTGTTAACTGTTTGTTTCTGGAAAACGTGAAACTGGCACTAGTATTGTTCTCATTTACAGCATTGGAAGAACCATAGTGAATGACATTAAACGCTATGCTGAAAAAATAGAACAACATATTTCAAAAATACAAAACATCAATGGAGATTCTAAGACTTGTAAAACCATGAAATCAGTAAAATGTGACCAACTGGACACTGAATGGTTTATACAAGCACAGTCAATGAATCCCACTTTCAGGCCCCATAATAATGACCAGGGTGTTGTTGAAATGAACAAATAACGAAGGAGATCCTAATTTTAAAGCAAGCATAGGATGGCTTGATATGTTTAAGTGACACCATAGCATTAGAAAACTAGAAATTTGAAAAACATACAGCTTTAAAGATGCAATTTTCATTGTTGCTGCTGCATAGGATGATCTTCAAGTGTAAAATCTTAAAAATGGGGGATATGAGGGGCAAGAAGAGGTAAACACAATGCAGATACTTCTACAAAAAAGTACAGAACATTGCCCCTCTAAAAGCACAGGCCTCGTAAAAACAAAATAAAATGACAGACTCTTTTAAAATTTGAATATGTATGTACGTCTAAAGCGTAAGTTCATGCAACAATATGTACTATACTATACTTAATGTAAATTCTATATTGTTTGTTTCGGTTAAATAAAAGACGTATACAGTGTATTTCCAGTTCGTAAACAAGCATTTTTTATCATTCGTTCATATGCAATAGATAGGAGTGTGTTGTTGTTAAGTTTTTCTGTTATTCAATTAAACATCCTAACCTTGACAGTTAATCGAAGTTTCACTTTACTAGTGGTCTCCAAACACAGGAAACTCAGTAACTATGAAAATTAGGACTAATTTTGCTAAGCTACCATCAATATGCTATCATTCTATTGGAATTTTTTTGTGCAAGAAGTGCACACAATTTTGCATTCTATAAATATGTTAAAACTTGCATGTGGTTCTATAATTTTATGTACAGTCGCAGAAATGAAAAAAAAAACACCTCCTTTATTTCGAGCACTATTCATGCTAGAAAAATTCAAAGATATCTTTAAATAGGAAATTATGTACTCTACAGATTCAAATAAAAAATGTATAATGGAACATCTTCATGTGAAATTTTGCACAAACAGTGGAATTTCTAATGGAAATAATTAATTTGATGCCATATTCAGGTTTCACATTGTTAAATTAGTCAAAACATGAAATTTCTTTCTATCTGGAGTAATCAATCCTAAAGTTGGTGTTAATTTAAAGGATCATCTCCACATAGGAAGTCACTGTTCGTAGATCGAGACTAATTCTTGTTACCACTTTCTGAATTTCAAATTTTAACTCGATTTCAACTGAAAATTGACATTCTTTAAGTTGTGCTTTAAACTAATTTGGTAGGTGATATATGCATTAGACTTATTACATATATCCACTCTCAATTCAATAACTTTCAGCATTCAAACAACCCATTGACAAAGTTGTGACCTGTGATATTTTTTATTATTATTATTTTTTTAATTTATCTAGTTTTAGTATTAAATTTTAAGTATAATTAAATTTAGTAAGTATTAAATTAAGTAAATTTAAAGTATAATTTGTTTAGAATTTATCATGGGGTGTGGTAAGGTTAAAAGCTTTGTAAATTTTACAAGCATGAATTAACTAGTCAGGGCAGATGATCTTCCAGAATTTTTAGAAAATTTCATATTCATAATTTTTTTTAATGTGAGATTTTTATGAAACATGATATTTTGGTACTAAAATTTGATAGTAAACCTCATTTAAAAAAAATTATTATCAAATAAATCAACATCAGTTTCATATTTAGAAAAGACAAAATTCCTAAAGGAAGCAAATGTTTTGTTTATTTCAAGACATGAAATTAGATACAGTTTTAAAAATATATATGTAGTGAAATCATTGATATTGCTTAAGTAAATTAAACTTTGTAACTAAATATTAAATAAGTATATTTATTCCTAGTGTATGTATACATTTATTATTGTCTAATATTGATGTAAGATGTGTCACCATTGATGTAAGATGCACAAAGGCTTGATAATACAAGTTGTCATGTTTCTTCAATGTACAATTTTTTTCTAGATCCATCAGCTTTAAAACCCTCATGGCAACTTTATGAAGGTTATGTGGTTGCAGAAGGAATTGATATTTTACCATATTCTTCTAAAGATAGGTTAGTTTTATTAATTATATTTAACAGTTCATTTATTTAACGTATAGGGGCACTGATCGGTCTGCATAAGCAGGAACTGCAATCTAGGCTGCCATTGGGGCAAAGTGTGCTCCTCACTTTGTGTCATTTGAGCAAATGAGGAAAAACATAAACTAGTTATTAATATTTAACCTACATTTATTTCACTTCATTAATTAACCCATATGCCATTAGTTTTAATTTTTCTAAGGCATTGCCTTTTAGTATGTGTTCTAGATATAAGAAATTTTATCTCTACTATCATAAAAGGAAGTGTTTGTTTATCTGTTTGTTTCACGACCGCAAAATCCTGACGATCTATGACACTTACAGCAATGAGATTTGGTACACAGGTAGTCCGAATTTTTGGGTCGCGGCAATATTTTAAAATTTAATCTAGAAGATTTTTAAATGAATTTAATAGTTTTATTCTCCAACGGGTTCTTCAAATGCGGAGGACTTTTTCTACCACGTGACCTTGGAACCATGGCAAGTTTTTTTTCATCTTTTATATTTTCACAAGAGATTATGATGTCACTTGAACTTTCTCTTTATTAAAAAAAAAAACCCAGATTGTATCTTCTGCCCTTCGCATTAAAAAGAAGAAACAGATTACATTTCCTGTCCCATTCCATTTCTGCCAATGAGAGCAAGAAACAAAAAACATATTGACTGGGATTGTTAATTTTTTTTTCGTAAAATTGGAATCACTAAAGACGATTAAAATTTCAACGGATTTGAAATCTGCAGAAAATTTTACACCAGATTAATTCCTTACATCACAGCGTTGCCGCGCAGTGGCTAGTAAGTAATAAATAAATTGTATTTTAAACAATATGACATAACATATTACGTTACGATTTCATGGCATTAAAAGTAAATAATCAATTAATAATGGTTTATAGAGCTCAAATTTGCCTCTATAAATTTTTTGCAATAATGTGTATAGCAGGAAAATTATTTGTACTGGTGTTAAAAATATCAGTAAGGCTTAAAATTATTTATGAATACACTTGCCAAAAGTTCCTAATTAAATAGTTGAAATGAAATAAATCTTAATAATTTAAACCATTCCACCATCCGTAAACACACTAGCACTATTCTTGAAAACCACATGCACTATGGTTGAAAATTGCTGCATTATTTATCAAAAATAATCATCTTTGAGTGCTGACCATTTCTTTTCAGGATCTTCAGTACCCTTAATTTTTTTTTCTTTATAGGACAAATCTGGTTCATAATCATTATGCTCTTCTCTTGTTGGTGTTTGTGAACTGTGGGATATTAGAGGTAAAATACATTTATTTCTTAAATCTTTTTTCCTGTATCCATAGCATTTCTGTAAGTGCTTCCAAAATGAAAATTAGTTTTGGTTTAGAATTGCTCAACTATTTCTGTTAGAAATAGCTACAGATCTAAAAGGAGGTGATATTTATTTGCATGCATGTGTATATATATATTGTAAACTTTAAAAAACTTAAATGTTTGTCATAATTATTTATATAAAAATTCTAAAACAAATTGTATCCCTTACACACTTGTGCATGGCACTCCAAACATTATAGGATGAAAATGGTCACCAAATTTATCTAATGTAAAAGGATTTTTAAATGGAAATTTAAAATGTATTTTATTACATATTTCAAACAGGCTCTTTCTGATGTGATTGTAACCAGTGAAATTAATTTAGCAGTTAGAGCTACAATTTTCCTTGGAGAATTTATATACATGGTAAGTATAACTATTACATTATTTGTTTTCTTCAGTTTATTTTTGCTTTAATAAAGGATTTCATTTGTCTCTTTTGAACTGAATAGGTTTAGAACACATAAAAATACAAAAGATTTTGCAATTTTTAAATCTGGTGTGTTCCAAACAAGAACAGTGACAAATTAAAATATAATTTTTAAAACATTAAATTAGCCATTATTATTGAAAGTGGTACAAGTCCATTTTTCCATACGTCGATATATTAAGGGGTTTGTGTTTGAATTAATTAAAAAATATTGGCAAACACTAATCGATTTAGATAATGTTTTTAACACTATAAATTTGTAAAATTTTATTATGCAATAATGACTGTTAAAATTTTTAAAGAAAATAAAAACAAGAGGAAATCTAAGTCCATATTTTAAAGGACATTGGCTTTACTGAAATGGATTTTTTAATGTAAAAAATAATAATTAAAACGAAGACATGTAAATACACGAATAATCAAGTTTTTTAAGAATTAATTTCAGATTTTTATAAAAGAAGATATAAATAAACAAGTATATAATGTAACTATTTTGTTAAAATAACTAAATATTAAAAAAATAATTTTAACTTCTTTCTCTTTTACAGTTAGCATAGTGAAGTATTCATGGTAAATAGATGGTATATAAGGAAGTAAACTCATCAAATCACTGTATTTCTCTCTTGTTATAGGTCTTGACATTTTATACAGTGGCAACATAGTAATTTTGCCGATATTTGGGTCTTCCTTGTTTTCGAAATAAAAAAAATTACTTTAAATAAAACATTTTTTTCCATAATAGTTTTGTAAAAAATGTTGTGCATTTCATCCGTTTTAAACCTTATCCAGCATATTTCAGCCATTTTATAATTTCTCCGTCCGTATTTTTTTTCTTGTTTGATATTGCCTCTTCTAGATATTTGAGTGAGAATAGAAAACTTGAAATGGGTCGAAAATATTCACTGTAAAAACAAACACTCCATTCTTATTTATATATATACTCACGTTCCAATCGATTTGTGTAAGAAACACAAACCAAACAGTAGGACTTGCAAAAGAATACTAAACAAAATCAGTGAAATTACTTTTCACCACATCATCATGGCAATATTACTGTTATCTTGTTTACGATGTTGTTTTTAAGGCACTAGCTTATATCTGCTAAAGGGCAGTGCACATTGAAGTCATAATAATCAATAATAATTTCAATTAGAAAGTTGTTTTAACTATGATTATTAGAAATAGACTTATTCCACTTTCAAAAAAAAAAAAAAATTTGCCATAACATTGTAGAGCTAAAATTCTTTTGAATACTTTAACAAGAAATCATGCTCCATTTAATGTATGATTATAAATATAAAGAGAGGATATCTATATCGTACTAAAATTACCATTAACTCATTTTTTTTTCCAAGTGCACTTCTACCACTTTAAAAAACCTGGCTCAAATCACATTTTATAGAAATCCAACTAGGAACTTAACACCAGGGGGGGGGGATTTCTAACAACCGGCTCACAGCTCTCACAGCTGTTTTTCATAAGTACCATTGATTGCTGGATTGAAGAATTTGTAGGAGAGTAAAACCCATTTTTAAATAACATTTTTCGACCACACTTTTTACTTTACATTTTCATACCTTGTACATAGTACCCTTGCAAATTTAAACATTTGTCATTGCTTGTGACGAGCGTTTGAATACTAGCATCATACTTCTTTGCCACCAGTTCATTGAGATAAAACAATAACAACGATTTTAAGCTCCTCTTCGCTTGCAAAATGTTTCCTACCCAGAAACTAAAAGTTTTGCAAACAAATGAAAGTCATTGGGGGCTATAGGAAGGGGTGGTCAAGAATTTCCTAATGAAACTTGTTGATCAGCTGTTGCGTTTTTGCAACTGTGTGAAGCTGTGTGTTGTCATGCAAGAGGACCACACCGCTAGACAACATTCAGCGTCTTTAATTCTGAATTGCATGCCATAGCTTCTTTAATGTCTCACAGTATGCATCTGCATTTATGCATTATCATTTTTTCCCGTGGCATAAACTCAACAAGCAATATTCTGTGACTGTCCCAAAAGACCGTAGCCATGAGTTAGGGTGTCGAGATTCTTTGTTTAAACTTTTTTGGCCTGGTTGGTGAATGAGCATGATGCTACTACATAAACTGACATTTGGTATCAGGTGTAGCATAAGAAACCCACGTTTCCTTTCCTGTAACAATATGAGAAAGAAACTCATCTCTTTCATTCGCTCCAAAAATCATAATGCTGCAGCCATTCACTTGATTTTGTAGTTGTCATTGAGCATGTCTAGACCCCACAAATTTTTCTGAATTTGAGGTGATCTGTTACATTTTGTAAATGATATTGCGAGACACGTCCAATTTATCATGCATTTCATCCAGGGTCACACGCTGATCTTGTTTGATGAATTTGTCGACATACTTGCCAAGCTCATCCGTACTGACACTTGGACGACCCTATCGCTCATCATCTTGGACGTTCTCTCTTCTCTCATTAAAATTTCGGCACCAACAACACCCACATGATTCATCCATCACATCACCATACACTGCTTTGATTTCATGTTAAATTTAGCTTGGTCGCAAATTTTTTTGCGTTTAGAAATCAGATCACAGATCTCACTTCACATTTTGCGACATGTTTGATTTTCTTGGACATTTTATATGCTTCTCAAAACAACAATAACTGTTGTAATGCAATGTAATTCAGTAAACAGCTGGCAGATGAGTCACTAAAACTGGTTGACCTTGACCAGTGCACTTTCCACTGTCCAGTTGTGCGCATGCTCAAACAGGTATTACTTTCCAAACAATCCTCGTATATTCAGCAAATTTCACTAATCTTGATTTTACGTTCTTAGTAACATGTCATTGTAATTAGTTTTATTACAATTATTTCTATTGTCAGATTGTTATTATATTTCATTGCTGAACTAATTACAGTTTGTTATATTTGTACTTAATTTTTTATCTTTTAGGCCAACCAGTTTCTACCCATTGATTGCAGTCATTTGTCCAACTGCTTGCCCATGCTTATTGCCGCTGCTGCATCTTTTAAAACATCAACAAAGCAAAAGTAATAATTTTTATTACAGCTGCTTCCATTTAGCGAACTTATATGATTTGTTTCTGTATTATACTTGTGTAATTTTGAAAATTTAGTATTAAATTACAGTTACTTATTTCCTTTAGCCAAGCAACTGCAGCTGTTACTTGCCTGAATCGAATTCATGAATTAAAGAAAAGAGGTGCTGTGCCAAATAGCTTAGTGCTTAATAACATTTTACACATTTGTAATCCTGATAGAGAGAAAAAGGGATTTTTCTTTGGTACTGTTAATAAAATAAAGTTGTGGAAATACCTAAAACAGGTACAATGCTTTAAATTTAATTTTAGTACTGAAATAAATCGTTTAAAAACTGAATGAAGACTAAAATATGGTTTTATTAATATCCAGGAAATGACAGATGGTATTGATCAAGCTATGAAAGATACACTGGTCTTAAGCAAAGAATATCAAAGCTGGGATTGGGACCTAATTGACTGCATCTTAAAGGTATCACAAGTTGTTATAAATTTTTTAATTAAAAAAAATTGGGGTAACATTGATTTTGTATACAAATTATGCTGTTATATTTGTATTTACAACAGTTAGCCAATATATTGAGAATAGAAATGAAGAACATTGCATGGGCCTTCCAAATTACAAAGCAAAAAATAATTGCGTGTTTTCATTGTTATATACTTTTTTATATAAAATTCCACTTTATCATAGAATTCAAGAATCTCTACTATTATAAATTATGTTCGTGTATTGGGTGTTTGTCATGTCCTGATGAATCTAGGCCACTTACAATAATGAAATTTGGCACACAGGTAGTCCGAATTGTTCGCAATTTTATAGTCCAGCCCGAATTTTAAAATTTAATCTAGAACGTTTAAAAATGAATTTAATGAAATATAATTATTATTGTTTTCTTTGGAATGGCAACAGCATAAAGATTTGACAGATTCTAAATTTATTTTTTCCTTTTCTGTTTTTATTTTACGCAAAGAAATGATTTTCTTGCAGACAATAAAAAAAAAGTTTAACTTTTGTTATGTAGTTCTTTTCAACAGATTTGAAATCTGTGGAAATTTTTGATACCAGATAGAACCTTATACGTTGGATTTTCTTTTAATAAATAATTGAATATTTATATTTTTTGGTTTGCAAAACAAACCAACACCTCAGGCAATGTGACTCCCTTGAAAAGAACTGTCACGGGCAACTCTGTTATGGCTGTTATCCAATAGGCTACAAACTCCTATTTCGTTTGCCAAAAAAACCAATATCCCCACAAAACAACTGGCACGGGCTAGCCATGCAGTGGCTAGTTTAAAATAAAGAAAAAGACATTTAATAGGTAGTTACATGTTTCTGGGAATAAATCGCCTAAAGAATATTGAACCTCTATCCAACATTTTTTTTTATATAGGATATTGATTTGCAAAAGGGTTTTGCTTTGTTAAACAGATAAGCATTTAATTCAAAAAGAAAACTAAATTTTGATTCTGTCCATTTGTGTATGTGTGTTTGTAAGAAAATATACTCTTCCGTTTTATAACAATGTTTCAAAATTCAAACACAATGTATTCATCAATATGCTTCTACATATCTAAGAATTTTTAACAATTGTGACTAAATGTCCCTATTCAAAGTCCTATTTGTTGTTTTTATAATCTTTGTTGTATGGCATTGCCAAAATATTGTTTATGTTGGACTGTACCTGATAAGTTGATTTCAAGACAGGTATCAATAAATGCAAAATTATCTAGAAAATAAATGTATGAATTTTAATTTTTGAATGGTTTAATTTTTTTTCTAGAATCCTAGTGATACTTTTAAGCGGTTAGAGGATACCAATCATCGAGCTTTCATCAAAAAGTTGCTTTTTTTCTTCAAACCAAGTAGCAAAGAGTTTTCGGAAATGGAATTTGACAAAGAAAATGGTCGACAAATTTGTGTCACAGGATGTCATCTATTAGAATTCTTTTTAGAGTTAGATGAGGTATTGTTGATTTGCAGAATTTCTATTTGTACTTTAGATTATGAAAATTATTTACGATACTTTTTTACTATTCAATTTGTTTGAACTATTACTGCATAAAAAAGTAGTAAAATAAATGTACCAAATAATTTTTAAAATTTTGGCAGACCTCTCCTCCTGTTCCTTTGTTTTAAAGTTTAGTGTCCCAAATGTTTTTTTAAAATACTGAATTTAGATGATTTCCACTCTGTTGAAGAAGTGATGTTTTTTAAAAATGTATATAACTAACTTTTGAGAATACTACAAATCACACATATTTTATTTGATTTCCTAAGCTTAGAGGCACATCTTCTCTAGGTGTACATTCTTCCTCCTTTCCTCTCCCACTACTCTAACATACCATATTTTTTCTTTTTTATGACTTACATTTCGAAACTGTGTCATGAAAATATTTCAGCATAACAATTTATACTTAAGTTTATATTTGTTCAGTTATAACTTTAAAAACAATTATTTTGGATAGTAAATTATAATTTATTTTAAGATTTCATTTATCTCATTTCTGTAATTAAAACTGGCAACACACTAGCCACCCAAACAAACAACATCCACATTATATCAAACAAATTTGATACAGAAACTCAAATAAATTCTACTCTAGATGTCTCTCACCTAGTCAATATATAACTTCTATTCCACAACACAAAACCATAATCAAATAAGAACAAAGCAAATGATAAACCTTCCAACAAACTGCCATAAAATCCAAAATCAATAGCCATAATTTCTCAGCCAAATTCAAGTTCAATATAACAAAGTAAAGAAAAGAAAAATCAGAACATAGACCAGGCCTCGAAATAGATTTTTTAATACAGGTGCACCTTGTACACCCAAGTTTTTAAATTAGGTGCACAGATTATATTTTAGGTGCACATTCAAAAAAACGTAGTTTTAGAGCATTAATGTAATGTAAACTACTTTATTAGTTGGGTATGTTTGGATATGTTACAAGTAGATAGTAAATAAAAATATTTAAACATTTTTTTTATCTGCAAAATTATTACTTTCAATATTCAGTCATCATCAGACATTGGTGGGCAATCAGAAACGCCTATGTTTTTGGCAGATCTTTTCCCATTAGGTTTAGTGTCCATCCTTCTTCTTGTATTTTTCCTTCATTGCATCATAATATCTTCTGGATTAAAGTTTTCGCATAATGTGTATTTAGGAATTTTAATTACGTTCCTTTAGAGCGAGAGAGGTCGATACTAATATTTTGTTCAGACATCAAAATAACCTAAAATATGCTTCCCCCGCTTTTTTTAACAATAGGTGTACACACAGTGCACCTAGAGGGAAAAAAATTAGGTGCAAATTTTATTTTCAGGCGCACCTGTGCACCCAGGTATTTTGAGCCCTGACATAGACTAACCGAATTCCGGAAAACTGATAATATAGCAATGTAAACATAACATATTGGCCCTTCACCCTTCTGAATCGGACAAGGAGCTTGATGCAGAGGTAGACACAATAGACTCCATTGCAGTGTTTTTTAAAGGGGCACTTGACTCCATCAACAAAAACCTAAAAAAGTACCATAAACAGTATTACGTGGAATTTCATGCTGCTCAAGCACATATTAACAACCTAAAAGATTTAATTAATACTCACAGCTCTATGCATTCCTTACAGGAGACTTACTTAATCTTTGTCAGTTCCTTTAAAATCATAAACTATTGTGTAATTCAAAATGACAACACCAGTGGCTTTCATCCTTCTGGTGGCGTTGCTATTATGACTTTGTGTGAATAGTTATCTATCTACAATCATCCCATTTCAGACAAGGATTCAAACAGTAGCTATCCAGATTCCTAATCAAACTTTTAATTGCTATATGTTTTATTTATCTTTCACTGAACAACTGCAACAGTCAGCAAGATTTAAATAGCCTACTTATTCAGCTCCCACAACCCTATTTTATCATTGGTGATATTAATGCATAACCCACTATGGGGAAGCAGCGATTTTTTTCAGAATGGACAACAAATTGAAAAACTTTACAACCACTGTCTGTCTCCTGGATGACTCAAGTAATATGTATTTTCATCATCCAACCCATTGTTATACACATACAATAGCTATCATTTTCCAGGATTTTAAGGACACATATCACTTCCTAAACGACCTCTGCAATTTATTTTAGACAAAGCCAATTGGACACTTCTAATCAGAAGCTGATATTTCTGATAATATGGTAGAAACGCTAAATATTAAAGGGGATCTGACAAATTTTCACTTTTGAAAATCTAAAAAGAACTTGTAGTCAAAGCTAGATTATGGATCTGCTGCTAATTCAGTTCTTCTAGTTCGACATGATTCATCATCAAGGCTTCAGAATTTCAACTGGAGCCTTTCGCACATTGCCTGTCCAGAGTTTGTACATCATGACTGGAGAGCCTAATTTAAAGCTCAGAAATTACAAACTCTATCTTAAATACTGTTTTAAAATACTAACTAATCCATCATACCCACTTTTTAATAACATATCTAATCTCAAATTGGGAAGCTACTTTTCATTAAAACCTTCCTTCATTTGGTTTTAAGTTCGTGATATTTTACTGTCATTAAATATAGAATTATTTTCTAAAGAAAAGAAATTGAAGGTATTACTTTGCATTAATGTTATAAACTATATTTAGATTTTATAATTTGACTTTCTTTCAGTCTCAATTCAAAATTAGCTTCACTTTTCTTAGATTTGAGCTTTTACTTCATATATGCCACAACTAACAATGTACACTAAATAAACCTTGTTTGATGTGGCATGCCAAGTATGGCCTTTGTGCCATAAAACTGTAATCAACCAACAGTTTAAAAGGAATGCTTCATCTCAGAAGGAAAAAGTTAAATGTGAACTACCATTATTCAAAATGAACAAATTTGTAGATAATGTTGGGCATATTTGCGTTTCAATGTTTCAACAGCCCAAAATTTTAAAAGTATACTCACTACTAAATTGCATTAAAATTCAGTGAATAAGGGTAAAATAAATGAAGATAAAGGGAATTTCTCTTTGAAGCATACAAGCCTTTTCTGTATTTCCTAATTCTAAGAAAGAGAATCTACTCTTTCTTAGAAATAGGAAATACAGAAAAGGCTCTTTCTTGGCCTTGAACATTACAAATTTCTTATCCTTCAAGAGCCTATTGTTCCCTCCAAACTTCCCATGAATACCAAAATTATATTAAACCTTCTGGAGCCATGCAATAATAAAGAGTTGGCCGATGTCATTAAAGCAAAAGGACTCAGAACTGTTGAGCAGTATCCAAGGAAAAATTTTGTCCACGCTTACACTGACGGCTCTTCTGATGAAACTATCACTAATGGAGGTTCCTGGGTTTTCCTGACTGCTCCAAGTGATACAGTTCATCAACGAAAAATTGGTGCAGGAGCTATTGCATCCAACTTCACTTGCGAACTTCTAGCTATTGTAGAGGCACTTGACCTGTATAAAACCCTTCCTGCTTCTGAGCAGGGTGAGGGTGTAGTTATTTTCTGTGACTCAAGAGCTTCCCTACAAGCAATACTAAAAAGAGACTCCTCGATCATCAGCAGAATATGCTCCCACCTAAAAGAAATTCAACATTTGGGAAAGATCTACACACTCCAGTGATTGCCCGCACATGTTAATATATCAGGCAACGAGACTGCAGACCAACTAGCAAAAGAGGCTAGAAATATAAACAATGAGGACAATGTGAATGTCACCCTGCTGGACGCAAATGCCCTAGCTAACTTCAAATTGAGAGAACCTTCTATCCCAATTAAGCATCAGCTTTGTAATATCAATGAGGATAGACTCATTACCAAAACCATAGCCAGGTTAAGAACAGGTCATTACAGAGAAATGAAGATTGACAGCGATGGTAATAGATCTTACAGAAAGTGTAATAACTGCCCAGATATGGAGTTAACACCAGCTCACATTTTCGATTGTCCAGCAATAATTGCGGATCTATTTAAAGTTGGGGTCCTTTTCTCGGAACCGAACCTGTACAAGGACAATATAGTGGACATTGCTAGAGCTGTGATGACTGCTCATGGCACCATTTGAACAAGACTCGTCTCGTAGACACGACATCATCAGAATCTACTCTTCAGATTTGTCTACTCTTGTATTTATTTCATAGTCTTTGAATTGCAAAACATTTTTTATAAAAATTTAAAAGAAAGCATTCAAATGTTCATCACAATGTTTTAATCAGTAGAGGAGAGAAAATGGGATGAAATTATCAATCAAAAGTGGATCTTGATTCATAAAGAGTGTCAGCAATTGGAGCAGGAAACTTAAAAATAATATTGATAGCTATCGATTTTACTTACAAAGTAAAATTAACAAAAAAAATACAAAACAGATGTTGTGTAACAGTGTATGCAGAATAGCATATAGCAAGAATGGTTCTTTACATAAGAAGAGCTGACTGTTCTTATCAAAGTCAATCTTAACATACGTTCCAGAATTTCCCCGGCCTTTAGGATTTGACACTTTTAGTTCTTTCCTTCACTTAACTAGTAATTTATGCATTTTAACGATTCTATTTTTTGTATACACTTGAAGTCAAAATAGATTTATTCCTTAAATTGAACTTCTGGAGATTAGTTGTATTCTTTGCTGTTGGGGGGGGGACTGCACTTTGCTCACTTCAATGACTGTAACTTTATTTACATTGTTTGCATTTTATCGGCAACAATAGCACATTTTCATCTGCAATTAGTGGGGATGATCTAAAGAGCTGGTGTGTATAGAGGTCATTTACTATTTTCTAAATTTCTTTTTGAATTTGAGAATTCTTGACCTTCCTGATTTCAACTTCCCTGAAAAGAGCCATGCGAAAAGGTTAAGATAACTGCTTGCAATGGGACTCAATTACAAAGAAAGGAACAAGTGAAAGAATAATCCTGTTTGTGGAATTCTTCTGCTTCCACAAACAGAAAATTTGAGAGACAAATAATAATGAGCAGTATAGCCAAATTCATGATATAACAAGAATATAAATTTTAAATCTAAACAGGACAAGACTGCTTAACACTTACAATTTAATGTGTAAAAAATAGAACTTGCAACTTTGCATGTTTATCACTTTTATCAATAGCTTTTTAAAATTTCTATTTATTTAAAGTGTATTGTCCTAGTGTATTAGTGATTTTAATTAAGGAAATAACTACATTGATGCTTTTAGGTGAATATAGAATTATATTTGTAATTAAAAAGTAATTGTTTTTAGATTAAAGCTCAAGAACATTTAGATGATTTTCTGAATGACCTGAATACTTGTCTTGTTCAGGTAAGTCTGAAAAAAGTCTTGTTTTTTAAAACGCATTCTTATTCACTTCATTTTTAGTTGCAGAAACTTTTATTCAAGATCTAAAGAACATTGTAAAAGTAATATTTGCTACTCTAGTAATAATTATTGATATTCATATGTATCGCATAGAGAGTCTATATATAGGTGCGTTTTCACACATGAAAGTTTTTTACTTTTATCAGGTGTTTTTTAATTTTTACGATAATCATTTTTTGTGTACAATCTTTTTCAACTGTGCATTTTCATGTTTCACTTCTGAATTTCTATATCTGATGTTATAAATAATATTTTACTTTATTTACATTCATAAATTTACTGTTGATTTTTGAGAGAAGTAGATGTATATATTAAAATACGAAACTGAAATATATGAGAACTTACTACTAACTTTGTAAATTTTATTTTCAGCTTAAAGATGGTGATCGTCTGAATTCTATTTTAAGTCCAATTAAAGTGTCAAATACTTTTAGTCAAATGTACTTTTTGTTCATTGGAAAATTGTCTAGTACACACAAAGGCTGTAAATTCCTCAACAGGTGTAGTACCTTTCAAAAGTAAGGACTGAATTTTCTGTTGTATTTTTATTTTAAACTTATTGTGGGTGTGAAAGTTACTTCTATAGTAAAATTCAATTAGACAAGATATGACAGAATTAGATGAAAATAACTATACTCTGGTAGAAAAAATAGTTGAACACACCAATTCAAATTTTATTTTATCTAATTTTATTCGTACAAAACATTTTATTTGAATGAGTTATGTTTTCCTTTTTCTGTATTTCCCATTTTTTACTATTTAATGAAAATGTGTTCATGTACGTGGAACAATATATAAAATTGCGTGTCAAGGTCTTAAGATATATTTAACTGAACTCAGTCAGAAATAAATAAGAAGAGGTTAAGAAAGAATACTTCACATCAAGAAATAATTGTGAAGAAAATTTGCCATGTGGATAACAATACTAAAACGTCGTGGTATTCCTTTAAGGATCTTGGCTCTAAGTACATATATGTATTGTTTATGTAAGATATAATAATTAGCCTGTAGTTCTGGACAAAATTAGTAAAACAAACTTGAAAAGCTCATAAATTTTTTTGTAGGTTTAATATATTGACTGACCTTTTGCAGATTAGATTACTGTCACTTATCACTCAACCTGAGTTCTATTTATAAAATTTTATAATTCAATCTTAGTTTCTGTCACCTATGCTATGCAGATACAAGTTAAACAGCAAGATTAAGGTGGTACAAAATTAAATGGCAAAGTCAGGATGATGGTTCTAAATCTAAAATGTATTTTTATGTATGGTTTAGTAATGAAGTAAAAGCAATGGATACATTGTCACATAATAATGTTTTGCATTAAAAGGAAATTTGTGCAGTTGTTTATTTTTAAAAGTCAAATTGGGTATGCTTTATTAAGGAATTAGCAGAATTACCCAGCATTGCTCTTGTTAAATTGGTTAAATATTGATTGAAATGTGAAAAGACTAATCACTTTTCTTTCATAGAATAATGCAAAAATCATTTAAGTTGTAGGGAAAATAACTTTTTAACATCTTTTTAACTTTTTCATACTTTTACCAGTGTGTCAAGATTTAAATCAATGATTAAAATCATGATTTTAATCAAATTATTTTTTTTAATCACTGATTTAAATCACAACTAATCTCACATTTTTATAACTAAGTAAATGCACCACAGAATAATCCCAGAAGTGGTCAAATGCTTTAATTTTTCTGCACTCATGGTGATTTCAGCACTAATGGCTACACCCAGCTCAGAGGGAACTGGGTCAATTAATGCATATTATAAAAGACTAGCCACTGTGTGGCTAGCCTGGCGTTGCATGTGCACGTGGTATAACGTATTGTTCTGGTGTAAACTTTTCCACAGATTTCAAATCCGTTGAAATTTTTAATCTATCTTTAACGAATCCGCTTTTACAAATAAGAACTAAACAATGCCTGCCAAAATGTTTTTTATTTTTTGCTCTCTAATGAAATCGAAGAGGGCAGGAAATGTAATCTGTTTTTTTATTTATTTATTTATTTTTTTAATCGCGAAGGGCACAAAATGCAATTTGTTTATTTTTGGAAAGGGAAAGTTACGGTGACGTTGTAATCTTGTGCGAAAATATAAAAGAAATATTTAATTTAAGTTATTTATATAAAGAAAATCATATTTTTAGGTATGGATCTAAAGTGAAATTTTCTGCTGATTTCAAATCCGCTGAATTTTTTACTCTATTTTTAACAGTTTAGGAGATAGAAAAAGAACTAATTGACTCCAGTTAAAAGATTGTTTGTTTTTATCATAAATTTGGATCATAAATTTCAATTTCTTTTACTGCATTGTTGGTATTTCTTTCAATTTCTAAGAAAAAGTTTTGGGAAATTTGGTTTATGAAGTTTTTAATAGACGGAATTTTGAGGACTCTTCTTATATTGTTATTTTGATAGAACCATCTGAATTTTGTAATTTGGCAGAGTAAAGACTTTGTTAATCATTCGATTTTTTTAAATTTTGGTCTCACGACCTGCCTCTCAAATTGTGCAAGCATATGCTATGATTGACCGAAGAAAGTATAAGTAAATTAGTTTCTTGTAAATTAATAATGTTGAACTCCGAGAAGTAAGTGGATACATGACTGCAGAAGATTTCCGAAATTTGTCTTGTATGTGTTCTATGTGTGGCTTCAAATTAAAATGAGAGTCTAGGATTACTCTAAGAATAATTTATGAAATAAAACATTAATTCTGGCATTGCCATGTACCAAATTGCAAAATTATGCTTCTATGATCAATGAGTTTTTCTTTTGGGCTTTTCGGTGTTCCATTATCAAGTGTAAGTTGTGTAAAATTAAGTATTTTATGTATCCATATTTCAACAATCAAATATTCATAAATTATGTATATTATGAAAAGAGAATAGTAAAACAATTTTATTGAGAAATTTGATTTTTGATCAATAATGGTAATCAAACTGAGCTGTTTGTCGATCGTTTTATGGTCAACGTTATTCCTATGATAATTTCGAATTTTATTTGTTGTAAAGATTCTTGAAAGATTAATATGAACTTGTAAATGTCAGACTCAGCTAAGTCATTACGTTTAAGAATAGTGACAATGTCATGTTGTAAAGTATTCAAAATGTTTTTGCAACTTGATCTAGGTGATCATATTTTCTTTTGTGCATCTTTTGAGTCAATTGAACATGAATTGCATTCAATCATTTATAGGTTTTTTGTCTTTTTGTGAATGTTTACAGAGATTCCAATCATTAGAAATTTTCCTGCATTGTTACAGTTTTTATCCTTAATGACATTATAGCTTCTTACTTGATAATAATGAATGAAATTGTGGTTGGCAACATGCCTTCCTTTTTTAACAAAAAGTTGGCAATATGTTGTGCTTTTTACAAAAACAGTCACCAGTTAGGCGTCTTAAAAAAATCTAAAAACTGTAATCAATATTTTATCCGCATTACGATGTGCCTTTATTTTTAGCCTATTATCCTTTTGCAGTGGCTTTTTTTTTAAGCTGGGAAAAAAAAAATCCCAAACAAGCAAGGTTTGAGTAAAAAATTTTAAAACACACACAAGAACCTATGGCTGTAATTGAATTCAGTGTTCAAATGGAAAGTAAAAAACTGAAACTTACAATTTAACATGGAAATTTTTCATCCGCTCTATTTATAAATTGAACGCAAGCAAAATCTATGTGAATTGTATGCATTTTTAATGTGAGTTAAGAACCCATTATTATTTTTATTTATTTTTTTCAGTCTTCTGCATCTTGTTAGCATTACCAACCAGGATATATACATAAAACTCATTGTTTCTGCATTAGATTACACTAAAGAAGGCTTCTCAAGAGCTATTCTTACCAAAGTACTAACTGGAACTGAAGAAGTAAGTGTTACAAAGATTTGGATGAGATATTTAGATTTAAAAAAAAAAAAATTAGGATTAGTGCCAATAAGCACATCTTGTTTTTTAAACAATATTTTATGTTGATTAAAAGATGATGTAGACTTTTACAGTTGAGTTTAATAGGAAACTTAAAGTAATATTATTTTAAAATACTTTCCTTGTGAACATAAAAATATTTTTCAATTATTTAGGCTACTCGATTATATGCTACAAACTTACTTCTTGTATTATTGAGGGCTAAGCTGCCAGATTACCGTAAGTGGGCTATTGAAATCTTAGTCTATCAACTTCATGATACTAGCAAATTGGTCTCAACTGCTGCCCTTGACATTTTGGATGAAGCATGTACTGTTGAGGTGATTATTTCTTGATTAATAACTTTTTGTTCTATTCAATTAAGCATTTTATGGTTGAAATTCACTGCCAAGAAAATAACATAACACCAGGAAGCAAGTGTTCAATTGGTATGAAATTTAGCATGTGTGATATTTATGAGGGTCTTTATTGTTGCAGTGATCATTTGTCCCAATGTAGAAGTGAGATTCATTACTGAACATGATATGCTGCCATTCTGTGCTTGTCCATGATTCTTGAGCACAACACCACTCCAGGTGCAGCCAAAGATGTTCAGTAGGCCAAGACATACAACATAACTAGCAATGTACTTATACTCTTGCCTCTCCAGCAATGGTTCATTATTCTACAAGAAGCTAGATAGTGAATGATATGCATCATTGGATGGTCAATAAAGAAGTTGTTTAGTAGTTTCATCTTATCTCACTATCAGCCAGGTCTCATCAATCTGTAGGCTATGCAGGTTAAATTCCTCAATGGGTGCATTTCTCTGTTATGTGCAGTAAAACTTTCTTTTGAGTGTTTGTCTATTTCTCGGCCAAATAAGGCCCTTGCACCATAAAGAAAAACTTGATGCAACTGACCAACTCATGCATCTGTACTGAGCCAACAAGATCTTTCCTGACTTGCACTTGTAGGTAGAGTGAACCACTGCTACCAGCTACTTGTCATGCACTTGTTGTTTGCTCCAGACAATGGGCAATTTGTTGACAAGACCAACATGCTTCTGACAGTTTAGTACTGCAATCCTTTTGAAGTCTATCAGTTGAGTACACTGTTTGAGTGCATTGTTCAGGCATTCTTGGTTGTAAAAGATATCAATTCAACAGCAACATCAAATGAGAATATTCACAGTGAAGCTCTGGAACTTCAATAAGCCTAAGTGTGGCTCTTTACATGTGGGAGGGAACGTCCTTGTTCGTTGTCGTCAAAATTAGTTTTTTCATCTGATACAAAAGCTTTTGCATACAGTATTTTATAGTTGTTTTTGAATGTCTCTGGAAGTTTTTAGCACAGAATGTATTTTGCAATATTCATGTGCTATATTTCTTAACTTAATAAAAAATTTAAAAAATGTAAAATTGAATAATAGTGCAACATAGGGTTTTACCTATTTTATAGTTTTAGGTTTAAAGTATTTTAAACACAATTGTAAAATGTTCAATTTAGTTGAATTGCAACACAAAGCATTTTGCGCTATACTCGATGGCAGACTTTCTTTGCAGTATAGAAATACGCTGAGAGCAAACAAAACAAATAGTTCCCAGCGCCTTGTCCGATATTTGAGTGTAATGAGGCACTGCAACTTAGAAATATGGTTAATTTATTAACCACACACATGTATAAAGATTTTTTGTTGTAATTAGCGTGAAATGTTGAATATTTTGCCCTTTACGTGCGGCGTAATAATTTCATTTAGAATCACGCGCCAGCCAATAAGAGCCAACCTGCATTTTCCGCGCGCAATTGTTTCTTGTTGCTTGCCAACATTGGCAGATATTTGCCCGTGTCACGTCGGGTGGAGCTGGTGCTGCAGAATAGAATGGGCGAAGAATTTGGGCTTGATTGATAATAGATTGTCTTTAGAATAAAAGAAATTAGTTTAATTGTGTTTTGTGATTTTTTTTAAATAATGAACAATTCCATATTTTAATGAAATTTTATCTCATCAATAACCCTACCTCTTATCTTTGTAAAAGCTGCTTATCTTTCTGCCTATATACATGTGTCATTGTTTTCCTATTTAACATTTCTTAAAATATTGATTTTTTAACTAAAGTTTCAGGAAGTAATTCATTTTGAGAAGAAATCAAATTTATAAATTTGAATCATCATTGTCTCAGTTCTTAGAATTATACACCAAGCAACTGCTTCTTAATTTGCATTGATTTCACTGGTTTGAGCTATAGATTGTACTATTGGCAAAAATTAGTTTTAATAGCCCTATATTTCTATTAGAAATAGAACAAGAACTTAAAGTATGCACATTCTAAAAGAAATTAAAATATTAACTGATATCTGCTGCTTAGTTAACATTTGCAACTAATATATTTCTAAAAAAACAATATTCTGAATTGGAAATCTTATAAAATAAAATGTTAAAAAATGGTACCTGAACATGTATGTAAAAATTATTATTTTTCATGCTACCATTTAAAGGGGAAATGAATTTTAAAATATTCTATTTGATAATAAACGCCGGTGTAGGTTTTAAAAAGCCAAGTAGGCCACAATTTCTAAAGCATTGCTTTAGCAATTGTTTCCTTGAATTTCATGACATTAAAATGGTCAAAAGCAGTGAGGGAAGACAAATTTAATTTTCCTCTTGCAGCGTAAGGTTTTTGCAAGAGTATAGCATGTTGATTTCCAAGAACTGTTTCATTACTTTATTTTCTGAATTAACCAACATTTTAAGAGTAAAGATTTGTCATTCTACAGAATTTGTACACATAAAAATGATGCATAGCCATTTTATGTGTTTCCTTTTATGCTAGGAAAAGTCTTGCCTCATTAATGTGAACATGTGCTTAACATGACCTGAAAAACCATTCTTCAAACTAAATTTTGCTGAATTTTATAGATATCATGAACTTCTAAAATTGTGAAGAATATTACCTTCCCATAAACGTTTTTAACGAGGTTCATATCCTATTTATGTGATGATTTATTTAGAGGACACTCAAGGTTATTCCTCTAATTTTTTTTATTTTATTATTCTATTAAAAGTTGGTAGTAATGTTAAACAATAATCTCTCTATATTAAAAAAAAGTTGCCGCCGCCGCAGGATTGAAATTTTTGTTGTTTAGCTCCATTCTTAGACAGTTTCCCGAGAAAGTACTGATCGGAAAAAAATTAAATTAACATGCTTTGTTCTTCATTGTATTCCCTGGATAGTTATTAAGTTTTTTTTCCGATGCGGCTATTAGTTTAGGTTTTATTAAGTGTTAAAGTTGAAGAAGTGAAATTTCTTCCGCGAGTGAGCAAAACACATTCAAATTTTCAGTCTTTAGTCGTGAGGTTTTTTTTAAGAGTACCTCTCAACGTAAATTTTTGCAGCTCGTCGAGTTTTTTTTGAAATTTAAATTTGGTTCTTGATAATATTGTTTTGAAATTCGGGAAAAATCGGGACATTTTTGTTACTTTTTTTTTAAACTGCCGTATCTATATCTAATTACTATTAGTTTTTAATTTTTAAAATATCGCAGTATACCTCAGAATATACTCTTTCTTACGGTACTATTATTTTTGAAATCGGTTAATAATTAAATTGGATGCGATCAAAAGTTCGTGATACAAAATTCGGAATTTTCGGATATTTTCGCTACTTTTTGTTAAAACCGTTATGTCTACGGCAAAAACCATTATTTTTTAAATTTGAGAACATCACTGAATACACTACATTACACTCTTTCTTATGGTACAATTATTTTTCAAATTGGTTAATAAACAAAATCGATGCAATTAAAAGTAGGTCATACAATTTTCGGAACTTTCAGATCGTAACTTCCGATACAAAACTAAAATGGTCATATCTATATAGTATTACTGTTAGTTTTTAATTTTAAAAATATTGCAGTATACCTCACAATGTACTCTTTTTTACAGTACAATTATTTTTAAAATTGGTTCATAAATAAATTCGATGCAATCAAAAGTTTGTGACACAAATTTCGTATTTTTCAGTTCGCATAGCTGGTTCCGCAAACAGTAGTGGGTTGCATTTTCGACTATCGGGTTTGCCAAATATCAAATTTATCGTAGCAACAATTGCCATAAAAACGATTTCTTTTTATTTGGCGAGGAAAAAGGCTCGCTTTTTTCCCTCTGTTCTCAAGACAGTTTACCGACAAAGTACAATCGTAAAGTTTTGATATTAACACTGTTTACTTAAAATTGTACAGGGAACAAGATACAGAAGATTTTTTACTGATGCGGCTATTAGTTTAGGGTGCATTAAGTGTTAAAGCAAAAAAAAGTGAAATCAATTGCGAAAGTAGTATTGGTTTGAGAAAGCAAACCAAACGGGATTGCGTAGCAATCCCTGGGGTCTGCGAGCAGGGCGCGAAGCCCTCGCTGTGACGTCATGTACCGGAAAGTGAAATCAGCATAATACGAATTATTCAGATAGTTTCACTCTGTGAAAGGAATGTTGGTTTGCGAAGCAAACCAAATGGCCTCTGTGAAAGGAGTGTTGGTTTGCGAAGCAAACCAAATGGGATTGCGCAGCAATCCCCGGGGGTTGGCGAGCGTAAGCGAGCAGGGGGCGGAGCCCCCTAGTTATTAAAAAAATATTTATATACATTAATTACAAAAATTGTTATAAATATAGTTCTAATAATTAAAAGTTTTTAAAAAATTACGCGGTCTTCAATTTTATTAACTATTGTATTATATTTTTTAATGATTAATATTTTTAGAATTCTACTTAACATTTAAGATGGCTGTAATCTTGTGTGTCCTCTAAGTAAAGCATATATGGGCAACCTCTGACCCGGGGGCCGGATGTGGCCCGACCCGGAATTTGATCCGGCCCACGGAACATTTTAAAATCGTGCTCGAAAAGAACAAGCATGAGAATCTTCCGCGGATTTCCGCTTTTTTAGGTTTTTTTCATGTTTTTCCTCTTTTTAGTAATTTTCCGCGTTTTTCTAACGTGATTTTGACCGTTTTTAAGAATATGACGTATCAGTGTTTCTAGCCAATGAGTGTATATTTCAAGCTTTGAAGAACCGGATGTCCTAGTGACGTTTTTATGTACTAGTGGTTAGGCCTGGGCGATGTATGGATACATCGTGAAAAACCGGTGTGAGGACGACAACCACATCGATTTCACGATGGCGATGCATCGAGACATCGCGATTTTTTCCGATCTTACTCAGCCATCCTTTAGCTAGTGCAGATCTCGCGGTCATAGTGGCATCGCGATTTTCCCCGATTTCGCGGTTTTCCGGTGTCGCGATGTTATCGCTCAGCGCCTAATTAATGAGGAATTTATCAAAGTCATTTGTGACCTAAAGATGACTTTCGATTCCAAATTATTTTTTTTTGTGTGAAATTGAAATTCAGTATAATTTAAACAAAAATGATTTTGCACATTTTAAGTTGAATTCCAAAAACCCATTCTTGTTTCTTGATGTTACAATCAATCCTTTTGCATCCTTTTTTTTTTGCGAACTTCTGTGTCAATTTAGGTCATATATGCCGTCATCATTACTTAGAGGAATCAAATGCCCCTTTATTTCTATTTATGCTGAAGTTTTTTTTAAAAGCTAATTTTGAATCTCTACTTGAGCATATATGGTGTGTGGGGGACACACATGCACATGCACACAGATATTAGGGTGCATTAAAAGCCCCTCTAGAAACAAATCAGTTTGTCCACAATCTCAAAATGTTCCATTTCCCGTAAAAAGTTACCATACCAATTCTGTTTGTCTTTCAAACAGTTTTAGGGGGTCCACGACAACTTTGAAATTTTAGATTTTCTGTATCAGCATCATCATCAATTACAACCAAGATAAAGTTGTTGCCAAAACTGTGTGGTAACACTGACTAGACTTGTGACTGCATCTTTAACTTTGTTTGCACTACATTTCCTGTTTATTTCAACTTGTGGTTTTCATTATGAACTGATTTTCAACTTTTGTTTATTGCTAGTTTGATTCTGATTTGGACAGTGTACATTGACTTAACTTTAACTGAACTTTTTGTTCTGATTTCCCTATGGAAACCAGACTGACTTCAAATATTTTTGGTCTTGGATGATAACTTGTGATGATTCACAAATAAATGGCTCCAAACTTCCAACAATTTTCAAGTTTTGAGGTGTATGATGTATCATATTGAAGAAGGTGTCCAAGAAAATAGGACTAAATGGGAGTCTGCAAAACTAGTCCTTTCCCAAGCAAAGCTGTTTCATAAAAAAGCAAATATCCAAATAATCAGTGCACGAAAAGCTTGTGAAAAACTTATAAAACTTCTTGATGATAGCGCAAAATTAAGAGTGATACCTCTTAATCGAAGATCTGCACCAAATACTATAGACAAGTTAAAACAGATGGAATATAAACTAGCATTAACATTTTCCCAATGGCCTGTGAATGTAAAAAAGCAAATACAGAACAAAGAAGACCTTGCCTTCCTTCAGTCAATGCAAAGTGACCATTTGGCAACATTTGGATCACATGACAAATGTCTTGCGGAAAAACTCAAACAAAAAGAACAGCGTCTACAGCTACAACAAATAAGAAGGGAAAAAGTGAATAGAGAAATGAGTTCCAACTTAATATTACGTGATATTCTCAGCTCTATCAATGATTGTGATGAACAAAGTGATACAAATGATGTGGAAAATTTCCCTTTTGAAGGACGATCAACAAGTACTCAAAGTCATCATCAAAATAAAAGAACAGGATCAACATTATTCATTCCACACGACATTATGTGATGAAAGCTAATCTTGTTTCACTAGCAACACGTTTAAACACGAGTCCAGCACAACAAGCAGCATATACAAAAGCATTAATGACTTTATAGGAGAAGAGACATCTACAATTGCAGCATCTTACGCAACAGCAGATAGATCAAGAAGGTAAGTTGCAATGAAGATTTCAACTACCTGCAAGGAACAGTGGTGCTTTCCTAAATATACAACTGCATTTGGATTCAAAACTTTCAACATCATTGTCCAATAAGTACAAAACTGAAGAATGTCTCACCATTGTTGTTGGAAACGTTCAAAAGCAAAAGATTCTTGATACGCCAGTATATTCCCAAGAAACTGATCGTAAACGTGGCCCAATCATTACTGATTTAATATATGAGTAGCTCACCTCTTGGCAATGCACACATACAATTGTGAACATGACATTTGACACAACTTCTTTCAACACAGGTCATGTTACTGCTGCGTGTGTGAGTGTGCTAAAGAAATTGGAATGTGCGCTTCTTTGGTC
Source organism: Metellina segmentata (assembly GCA_947359465.1). Taxonomy (NCBI): domain Eukaryota; kingdom Metazoa; phylum Arthropoda; class Arachnida; order Araneae; family Tetragnathidae; genus Metellina; species Metellina segmentata. The sequence goes on along the minus strand of OX375873.1, from coordinate 66,701,898 downwards.
AGCTTGCCGCCATCATGTTGGAGAAGTCATTTTATCCCACGTGTTTGATGACTTAAAGATTGAGACTTCCAAGTCACCAGATATAACCTTGTTTAAACGATTTCGTGACAATTTTGATCATCTTGAATATTTTGATAGTGAATTGGAACCTTTTGATTCAAAGTCAGTGAATGTACAAGCGAGAAGCATAGTTGATGGTCTTGGAGACAATGCAATCCAGACAGCAACATCTGCCATCGATTCAGGAAAAAACAGAGATGACTATGTGGAGTTCATAAAGCTTTGCCCATTGTACCTAGACTTTCCCAATAGTACAAGAACCTTGCACAAAGCATGTTGGATGGCCAAATTGTTATACACAATTAAAATTTGTCTTCTTGAGAAGCAAATACAGCAACCACCTGCTGGTACAATAACTGTAAAACAACAGGTTGCCAAACTGTGTGACTTTGCTAACTTTTTCACTCTCATCTACTGCACCTGGTGGATAACCTGCGATTCTGCCATAAATGCCCCTTGTAACGACCTACAAATGCTTCATTCTCTCAGTGTACAAGACTGTCCATCCCATTATATCTAAAAGTGCAATCCGTGCCTTTGAAAACCACTACTGGTATCTTACAGAAGAGATGGTGCTACTTGCCCTTTGGAACAACAAAGTTCCACCACAAGAACAAAAAGCCATCACTAATGCTATGCTAGCTACAAAACCAAATTCCACCAATACTGCTTTTAAATTGCAAGGTAGATATGGCATGGAAAACCCAAATTTCCAAAAAAATCTCACTCTAAATACGACTCTTTCTGATTTACTTGGAGCAGATTATTGGTTTTTATTTTATCTGCTTGAACTAGGCTCACATTTTTAAATAGAAGATGTTTCAGAACGGTCAAATTCTGCATCCTATACCACATCATTCACAAAGTTACAAGCACTGCATGTTGTCAATGGCTGCAGAAAGAGGGATCAAGCTAAGTACTGATTTCATGCAATCAGCAAAATGTGAAAATCATTCCCAAAATGTTCTGCAGGTTGTCAAACAAGATCGACAAAAACGGAGAAATCTGCGAAAACGACCAAAATTGACTGAATCTTAAATTGAGTGTACTTGTGTGAATATAAATTGAAATTAGAAAATTATTAGCATAGGATAATATATTATTTTATTATATCACAAAACAATCTTAATTACATTATTTCATGAGAATATATTTTGAAAAAATTTGTTTTACTCATGATGCTTTGTTTATAGAATTTCCACTTTTATTGTACGTTCCTGAGACCGGTGGACCACATAGATATTATTCAATTTTTCAAAACTATTACGTATAATATTTTTTCTGCATTTCGAACAAAAATAATACAATGACAGACCATTTCCATGAAATTTTTAAAAAGATGGGGCGTTTGATGCACACACACCCTAACAGATAGATATGTAAAATCTTGTTTTTAATCATACGTGCTTCTTAAATGTACAACGTAGATCTATACTTGTTATTTTTTTCCTACCACGATTTTTAATAACCAAGAGAAAAAAGAACTTAATGATAATTATATATATGGTGATATAGGAAAAAGGTTTTGCTTTTACTATAGATAAAATGCATGGATAACATCACGATATTGTGATGTTAGAATGCCGATGTATCACGATGTAAAGGTTTGAACATCGCCCACATCTACTAGGGGTCCGCCCACTGCTCACCAACTCCATAGTGTACAAATTGTTCCTTGAGCGTGCGCGAGTTGTTAATTTTAATTTTTGCTGTTGCGAAATCCTGTGCACACAGACCTGACTCCCGTGGATTTAATTTCACATTTTGGTTTTCCTCTTTTTTGAAATTTTGCATTCTCATGCCTGAAAGAAGTAAATATTCTCTGTTCTCGCCAACAAGAGGGGGAGAGAAACAAAAGCCTGAACTACGTGGGTCAGTGTTTCTCAATCTTTTACAGTTGACGGCACGGGCACACTAAAAATATTTTGAATTATTTGCGGCAAACCTGAATATAAAAATGTAAAAGTAGGTGTTTTCAGTACTATCTAAAAAAGTTATTATTACTAATAAAATTAGTATTTGATATATGAGATGGATGAGCCTGTTTTCTTGAATAAATTAAATCAGAACGAGGTTTCAAAGTCGCCAGACAAGTTATCGGCGACACATCACGCCACCCAATTCTACAGATAATCGGGAATAATAATAATAAATTTCGTTATTGATTGTGTCCGAGAAACGGCCTTGCACTTATTGATTCCATTCCTGACTAGCGGATGTGATTGTTAAAAAAAACACTGATACAAACCAACAATACTCGGATTTCTGGCGCCCACCGGCATAAAATACTGATACTTTTTTCTGTGCAAGTGTCTCGGTCACATTCTGAAACTTAGGCAAAAAGGCTGACGCCCGTCTGGCTGCCGATCTGAAGCGACTGTGGTTCAATATATTAAGAAAGTTTTCCCCTCATAGAAAAGTTGAACTGTCCTCACATAGCATTTAGAATACAATAAAGATTAGTTATTATTGTTAAAGAGGAGTTAGATATTTTTATTGTGTCATTGGTCTCTTCCTCCAAGACATTTAAGAGTCATCAATGATTCTACAGGATAACGATAAGCCCTCTTATTTTTATTTACAATTTTTTCTATCTTATGTTTTTTCTATCATTACAACTAGGTCTTATTTTAGAGGTGCTAGGGTTTAACTTTTGATTAGGTCCTATTTTTGGAGAAATACGGTACTTCAAAGTTACAATTTTAATAATTTGTCAAAAACCATCTTCGTTCGATTTTACCATCTTTCAAATTGTTTTGAAATGTGTCCTTGGAACCCCTCCATTTCCCCCTTTTTGTGGAATGTCCGATCGCGCACCCATATGTCCTACTCCTCTTAGGTCGGTGGTACACTCATCGCGTTACGTTGCTTGGAGTTCTTATTTCGGAAAGTGTATGAAAGGATGTCTGGTGTTAAAAAGCGAAAAGTAGACACAGAATGTCGCCAATTTCAAGAAAGATGGACTGATGAATACTTTTTTATCATGCATAATTGTAAGCCTATCTGCCTGTTGTGTAATGTTTCCATATCTGTTTTAAAAGAATACAATATAAAGCGGCATTTTTCCAGTAAGCATATTACTCAGCATACACTCACGGGTCAGTTGCGAAAAGATAAAATTCAAAAGCTAATCACCAATTTGGACTAACAGCAACAAATTTTTAGTAAACAAAGGACACAACTGAACAATGTTGCGAAAGCTAGCTTCATAGTCAGCTCAAAAATAGCGAAGTCATCGAAACCATTCGGTGAAGGAGAATTTGTCAAAGAGTGCCTGTTAGAAATTTCAGATATTTTATAACCTGAAAAGAAAAAAGAATTTGAGAAAATAAGCTTATCAAGACGTACTGTTGTTCGACGTATAGATATGATGGCTGGTGATATCAAGGAAAAATTGGCTGATTGTGTGACTGATTTTGAAGCATTTTCAATTACTTTGGACGAGAGCATCGACTTGTCTGATACAGCACAACTAGCTATTTTTATACGAGGTGTTGACAAAGAATTTACTGTAACTGAGGAATTGCTGGCTTTACAGCCTCTAAAAGGGACCACTACTGGGAAAGATATTTTTCATGAGGTTAAAAGTGCTATTGAACAGTATCGTTTGCGGTGGTGCAAATTAATTGGGGTTTGCACAGATGGTGCACCTTCTATGGTCGGTTCACTAAAAGGTTTCATAAGAATTTTGAAAGAAAAAGCAATTGACTTGAATGTGCAAAAAGACGATTTAATAATCCTGCATTGCATTATTCACCAACAAAACCTGTGCACTAAATCAATTCGATTGCAAAACGTTATGGATGTGGTGATAAAGACAGTTAATATTATTCGATCCCGCACGCTTAACCATCGCCAGTTCAAAGCATTTTTGGATGACCTTTCTTCAGAACACGGTGATGTGACATATTTTTGCGAAGTAAGGTGGTTAAGCAAAGGCAAAATGCT